>JABVXU010000096.1:0-157644 GCA_013365365.1 Cruorifilaria tuberocauda | reverse complement strand
TATTCGTGCAATTTATTTAAGCTAAGAGAGAAAATGTGGTTGTCCGGAATTCGTATGACCTGATTTCGAGTTTGGAGGTTTTCCTGATCGTTTAATGGATTGTATAATTTTTTTTCGGAAACAATCGATACATTGGATAATAGCAACTTGGGATGTTTAGCGTGTAAAGCATAGCATCTTTCACACGCGGGTAGGAAACGATTTTTTTTTATATTTCCTGTTGATTTCAAACGCTGCTTGAGGATGCATCTTAAGCAACAAGATTTTTTGTCCGTATCCTCCCACATCCATATTGTAAAGTACTGCATTCATATGAGAACTTGTGACAAATGATCGGTTCTACTAAGCTATACAAGTATAAAGCTAAGTAGATTGGGTTCGAGCTATAGATGTCGATTTTTCGAAAATCGACTTGACATAATGAACATATGTATTGAGACCGTTAGTAGTAATTATATTTTATGATGCGGCAATCAATGTTGTGGAACACTTATGCACATGCCTCGAATGCTTGACAGCTGCGTTTGTTAAAGTGATAGATGTTGAATGGGATTTTGATAGACGGAGCGATGTGTCTGAAGCATTATAGGTACTTCTGTTATCGGTAAATCTGTTTGATAGACCGCTAAATCTATAGCGTATCTGCGTTGATAGCTATGGCTGAGTAACATTGCGGAGCATAGACAGTGACATAATTGGACAGCACATCCTCTTTGAGCTTTCACTTTGCCATATCAGGCAAATTTCCCTCTTACCTATTGTTGAGAGAATATATTTTGTATACATTTGCATATCATATACCCTTTGATATTTTAGTACCACTCTTTTTAAAGAGTATAGCAAATCTCGAAAATCGGTCACTTATGTTGGATAAAGTATTGATCAAAGGTTAGTATTCACAGTCATTTCCGATTCTTATATGTTGCTTAAAGTTTGTTAAGAATAGAACGAGAATGATCGGTTTGTAAACAGATACCATTTTCAAGAATGACTGTGAAGTTGTGTTTCTCTCACGTCATGTTCGAATGGAAGCAAAAGATATTTAAGGCTCGATAAGCAAATAAAAAAGATGTTCTGAATAAGTTTGAAAATTAGAAGAATGGATAACTTTCCTTGAACACCAATTCGAGAAAATTGATATGTACTATTGAAGAATATGTGATACTTTTGAGAATACATTATCATTTCCTTCTAAGTTTAACGGTAGTTTTTTTAAAAAACCATTCTCAAAGAAATCAGTCTCAGAGTCATGTCAGTATGATGTTTGGTTGAGTGATGAATCGCCACTTTCCTAGTTAACGAATATAGTAAAAAATTCAGATTGTTAGTCACTGTGGAAATAAGTGACTGAAATTTTGACAGAACGTTTTAACAGATGCTAAAAATGAGTGCGGGGAAAGGGTACACTTTCAAAATCTTTATTGTGCATTTTTTCTATCATCTAGTATGTCAGAACATCAACTGCTAGCAGTGCTACATTAAACAACCATTTATTATTACTTGTTGTTTTACAAACCTGTAATGACATCCTCCTCTAACACGGTTTGTCCTTTTTTTTTCACTTTTTTATCTCGATTATTTATAGAACATAAAGATTGACTACTGATATCTTCAAACACTTTTAGTGTATAAGGTTTTATTATGCATTCTTAGTTCTCTGTGCAGCAGTACCAAATTCTCGATGGTCATGATAATCATAATCAGTACCAGAGATTTGATTGTAGATAACAAATTCTACATTCATTACTTCTTTCCACTAAAAATTGAAGATAGAACTAATGAATTACTCAGAAAACAATTATTTTGTAGATAAGATGATAAACTTTGTAAACTGAAATCAGTTCAAAGTTGGAATTTTCAACGTATGTTAGTACTTTTCGTCCAACCCAATATGAAGCTCCTTCGCTTTCAGCTTAATATATTAAATGACATTTATCAATACTTTCTACTGCGTTTATTAGTACTAATGCATTGAAGTTACATGGTGCAATGAAAATGCGTTCAACTTTGGATTTCGCCAAACGAGCAGCAGCATATGCGGCCGGTGAACAGCATGTGAAAAGTGGTTATCGGATAGGCGTGGGTAGTGGTACCACAGCTAAATTCTTCGTTGATTTCCTGGCTGAGAAAGTAAACGATGGTACGATAAAGGACATTATCTGCGTGCCTTCCTCATTTGTAACTCGTCAGTGGCTAATCGATTCTGGTCTAGAAGTAACTGATTTGGAGAAAACTCTCCATTTAGATATATATATTGATGGAGCTGACGAAGTAGACATTAATCTGAATTGTATAAAAGGTAACTGATTATGTTCTATCACATTTATAGAATACTGCTGCTGTTTTTTGCATTCCGTTCACAATTCAAGTCAAGCTCAAATTGCGTCATATATATATAAATTGAAAATAGCCATTCTGCAAAAGTAGTATGTGGTCTTTCAGGTGGTGGTGGTTGTTTAACTCAGGAGAAAATCGTTCAGACAAGTGCCAAGAAATTTTATATTATTGCTGATGCCAGTAAACAATCAGAAAAATTGGGAGATAAGAATTTCCCCATTCCAATTGAAGTCGTTCCATTTGGGTAAGCTTTTAAGTACTATAATTACATTTGTTTGATGCTAAGCTCAAGAAGTGTATTCGTGTGTTTTTATTATCTTTTTCAATGTGTTTATTGTTCAGTCATTCTGTATAGCTTGTTTAAAGCGATGATGTGATAAAACGTCAACGTGCTGCTTACGAAGTTACTAGAGATTTGAAAGACAAATCATCATTCATCCTATTTGCTGACTATGAGAATAGTTCAGATTGGCTGATTTAGAAGTGCAAGGAATGTTTTTTCGGTTTATTTATCACTTCCGTAAGTTCCCTTGCCAATGTTGTACTGATGATTGATATAAGATATGGTGTCAGACTTCGCTGTGTCGAAAATAACCGAAATTGATAGTTTCATTTTACAGATATGCACCAGTTTTAAACTGGATAAAACGTCAGGAAGGTGGTGAGATTGAGTTGAGAACAAACAGTAAAGAGCAGTTTGATCCTTTTATTACGGACAACAACAATTTTATCTTGGATTGGAATTTTCCAAAAAATAAATATGTGACAACGGAGGATTTAGCAGCTTTGCATACACGTCTAATATTATTACCGGGTGTTGTCGAAACGGGTCTTTTCATAGGAGTTGCTGAAAGAGCCTATTTTGCTACTGCCGATGGAAATGTTACATTAAGGTTGAGACCAGGTCATTCCGTCCATTTTTCACAAAATCATACGTCTTCAGTTTATTAAAATTGGGAAGCTCTTAGGTTTTAATTTATAACATTAATTTTCGTAAAGGAAAAGTATGTTCAACTGCTATTATATATTTTATGAAGTATTTTGCCATTAACGATCTTTGTGATCATTTCCATATATTGAATAAATCTCAAAATTTTGATAGGTTAATTGGCTTATCTATGTATTGCTGCATTTTCAGAATATTTTTCTTCTTTTTGAGAATGAATAAATATCGCTATGTTTGACTAACCCAAACTTTAGAGTTTATTGACTTTAGAAAAGATTAATATTCATTTTATTAAATCTAACATTTGTTTATATTCTAGGATAATTTTCTGAATGGTAAATCAAACATTGGCAGTTGTTTGGGTACAATTGCTGCCTATTATAACTGAGTTCGATCATCATCAATGTCCACAGAGAACTTTCAATATATAAATTGGGCGGTTTTTTAGAGTGATATCTTCGCGTTCTTTAAAATTTCTATTTTGCTGCATTTTTATTTGTTTTTCGTTTCTATGTAGAGGTCAAAATAGTCCGAATAAGATCCAGCTTATGATTTTCAAAGTTTCTCTTCATATTATTCGTGATAATATCACTGCATACCATACTTATAATACTCGATGACATCGTTTGAAATGAATTGTTTCATTTCACTTGTATAAACAGGCAGACTATTTTCGAATTTGGCAGTTCAATGTTTTTAGGGTATACTCTAATATGCGTAAAGAAAAGCAGTAGGTGTAAGATATTCAAGTAAAGCCGACGAGTACGATTGCTGCTCCTGTCCTATCTTTTTAAGTATTCTTGTTGCATAAATTTATTACTCATTGACTTTAAATTTCAAACGGAAGTTTGTGTCCTATGAGTTGTATATATTGGACATAGATAAATGTTGTACCTATGTGTAAGTGATAAGAACTGGGAATATTATACTGTTGCATTAATTTTCTAGAATTCTCTCCAATATGCAGGGATGTATCGCAGATATATGCATAAATATTTTTTGCACTATCTTATCTGTTTTTCATCAAGGACAGATTATTCAATCATTTTTTTTTTCAATTTCTTAAATTTTATGATTCTGATATAGAAACACATGAAGATATTTACAGTTGGAAAATTTGTTCCGTCTTGATCAATACTTGTAGGTAATTTATATGTTCTTAAGAATTGCAGATCGTTCAAGAATCTATGGAGTCCGTCATGGAGGCTTTTCTATTTACATTTATTGATCCTCCGAATGTTAAAATATTACCTCCAAGATGGCTAAAGGTTTGTCCCATATTTTTTTTGTATGCATTCGTAATAAATTTGTTTTTAAAATATTTTCACTTACCGAATCTTCATATAATGCTATTATCTCTAAATCTCCTATCTTTTCAAGTATCGCAGATTCACATTGTTGATGTGTTACGTTGTTTTCAGATGCCTTCGCCGATGCAAGTATTCGCACTAATGATGATAACCTATTTTTTCGTAACTGGAGGCGTCATCTATGATATTATTAATGAACCCCCAAGCATCGGCAAGTGCATCAGCCTATAATTTTTTTTTGATTGTTTTAATTTTTATTCCATTCCGTTTGATTTAATTATTATCGTTGATAGGACAAACGACCGATGAAAGAGGTAACGCGAAGCCAGTTGCTATAATGCAGTATCGAGTTAATGGGCAATATATTATGGAAGGCTTGGCCGCAAGTTTTATGTTTTCTTTAGGCGGTAATTTTTTTTATTTACCAGCTTTGAAGTATAATTTTTCTCCTTGTAACATTTTAGTTTCAAGTATATAAACTATGTTGATTATGAAATAAGCTTTAGCTTATAAAGTAATATAGGATCTGTATTTCAAACATGCCTTGTGTCATCCATTCTCATTTCTTTCAGGACTTGGTTTTATCATATTGGATAGATGCAACAATCCGCTAACGCCCAAGCTGGATCGGATAATGATGTTGGGGCTAGGTTTCACTTGTGTTATTATTGGTTTCTTGGCCACTCGGTTGTTCATGAAAATTAAAATGCCATCTTATTTGCAAGGTATAATTGGCTAGTGGCAAATTTCTTTTTCATATCTATTTCATCAATTTTTGTAGCGAAAAGCGCATTTCTAAATTCTGTTCAAAACACCTCAAATATGTCTCTGAAATAAAAAAGTATCTTTGTTTAGCTTATACCAGTCTGCGTTAATAGTTATTTCTATCAGAAAGTCAAGTATTTCCTTCCAAGTAAGAGATACTTTATTACTGAATTCTGCAACATGTAAACTTTTGTACTTGTCGCTTTGTAATTGTAAACCACATAAGGTTAGGTTTGAGATGAAACCTGCAATTTCAATGTAATTCAGAATTGAAACTTGTTTCTGTTACTTCTTAATAAGTAAATAAAGTATCTGTCAAAATAGTGAATAAAAAAAAGGCGGAAGAGCAAGTGTCGTGTTTGTTATTGCAAAAGATACCTGCAATATGAATTGCTGCGTGTAACGATCTCAGAGTTAAGAGTTTGACGAAACTATCTGTACGATTTAAAAAAAGTGCAACAACTGCAAATGATGGGATATAAAAAGACGTACATGAGTAGTAGTTTATAAATTGTAAGAAAATGCGGATCAAATGGAATTCGCATGCGAGGTTTTATTTTGTCTGATGAGTTTAGCTGCCCAGGAGCAGGGTTAACTGATTATGTCTTGAGCAGTTTCTGGATTTTGAATTCCAACAGTAGCAAGATCATCGTGCAAACGAGATTCCATCTCTGCTGGTGCGATATTCAGGTAATCGGTAGTCCATCATACGAACACAACGTACACTTGGAATTCTAGGTGTGTCGTCGTACGGTAAAGGAGAAATGAGTGAATAGAAATCTTATTATTTTTTATTCGTCGTGGTTTTTTCATTCTTTATTTTTTCACTTTCACGTTTCTACATATTTATTTTTTTAATAAATGGAGAGTAAAAAATAAAGAATAAAAAGTGAAGAAATAAAGGGCAATGGATAAAAAAGATAAGCATGAAAAATAATAAAAGTGAAGAATAAAAATAAGAAATAATAAATAGAGAACAAATGATAAAGGATAGAAAAGTAGAAAATAAATGTAAAAGGGTGGCGTTCTAGTTTGGTTGGCAAAAAGTCGACCGTTCCGTGGTAGTAATTTCGCAACAATGAGAATTCGGGAAATTGTAGCATTTAGTTGCATGATTGAGATTTGAGTAATTGACAAGATGGATGTATGAAAATTCTTCATTCAAAAGTTTGAATATTGCAAATTTGGATTTCAATATTCGATTGAAAATTAAGATTAAAAAAAAATTAAAAATAAAGGCTTTATTTTCGATTATTTGTTCTTCATCTTGTTCATTATTTTTCACTTTTTATGTTTTACTCTTTATTCTTTGTTTTTTTATTCATTATTTCTTGCCTTTTATTTTTTCTTTTTTATTCTTCGTCCTCTTGTATCCTCACTTTTCATTTACTATTTTCTTCCTTTAGCTTTTGTCTTTTTTTCTTAACTTCTTATTGTTTATTTTTTATTCCTTATTCCTTGTTTTTCATATTTTTTGCCTTCGTTCATTATTCTTTATTTTTTTCGCTTTAGTTTTTATTCTTCATATTGATTTTTTTGTTCTTATTTTTTATTTCTAACCCCTTATTTCTCACTTTTTGTACATTATTTTTCATTCTTCATTTTTTATTCTTTACACTTAATGAGCGAGCAAAAAATTAATAATAGGGAGTAAAAACTAAAGGAACAAGATAACGAATAAAAAGAGAGAAACGGCACAGAAACGAAATCCGTCTCACCTGTACGGTTTATTCCAGATGATCTATCGATAACTGGAGTAACTATAGATCAAAATGAATTTGTATTATTAATCCGTTGAAATAATCTCATTTTTTGACAAGTATTACGAGAAATATTGCGGACAATAGTCCACGAATATTACCGTCCATATCGCAAGAATATTGATAAGGCGAACTTCTACCTGCCAACGTTACCAGAAGCACTATCAACTAGAAACTAACTCTACTCGCCCACTCGCGATGCTCTGAAGTCTTTATGTCATGTATTATCATCTGCTTTCTAAGAGATCATTTGAGAAATTATCGGAAAGTATAATTAATTTTGTAAATCCACCCTAAATTGTATCACTAGTATCCTCGCTATTGATGTCGCTAATGATTGTGTGGATACGGTAGTTCGAAGTTTAATACGACATTTATATACATATATAATAACATTAATTAAATAAAAATACGACTAAAAAGGTTAAGGAGGAGAGAAGTGAGGCAATGAGCCGTATAAATTTGTATTTTGATATGACTTATGGAGCAACAGTGCAGTACCCATTGGAATTAAAAATCAAAGTTTGATGAGTTCAGGAGCAAATCAAACTGTGGAGATTAAGTTCTTCCGCAAGTAATGAATGATGGTAAAGTTCTTAGAGAAGATTCCTATGTAACGCAATCAAGAAATAAAGTCGAAATAGAAAAAAACGGATTATCACTAATTATGTCGTTCCTGGCTCGCACATACTGGTGCTAATTCGCCGCATTGATCTAAGTGGCACTGAATTTGCACCTTTTGCGAACAAAGCCTACATTTCAACTTCGTATTATCATATCGAGGTGGACTGTATAACTTGTAAATATGTAATTGTGTTATCAAAATTATATTCTTTGCCGTTAAGATATTATAGTTAAAATCCAGGAATAAAAAATGCATACCGGATGTACGAATGGTAGGACACCACCGCCAGGACAGGTGACCCGAGCACAGAACTGATTTAATTCTTCATCATTCTTCATAGCAAGCACGATATGACGGGGGATCAGTCGTTGACGTTTATTGTCTCGACATGCATTCCCGGATAATTCCAACATCTACAACACAACACTGAATACAGTGCAAGTGGCATCAGAGGTCAGAGAACAAAATCGTTTTACTTGCTCTAAGGCTTTCTAAAGCTAAGAAATACAAATGCACAGACCTCGGCAGAAAGATACTCGATAACAGCGCTTAAATAAACAGCTGCCGACTGAGAGATCCGTCTCGCATAACGACCTTTCCTAAGCAACCGATGAAATTTGGTTACAGGAAATAGCAGTCCAGCACGAGCTGACTTGCTTATTTTCTTGGCTTTTCCACCGCCTCGTTTACCGGCTGGTGGTCGACCTCCCTTATTCTGCAAACTTCTTTTTTAGCTTATAACTGAATCTAATTTCCGATTTATTTTCAACATCAAATACATATAAATGTCATTAATTTGATAAGACGTAATTGTAGTGATGCACAAATATCCTATTTCTGAAGTGATAAACTTAAAAGAAAGCATCTAAATTCATCCCTGAAGTTGTATTTTTATGCTACAGATTGTGGGATTGTGCAAAATGTATGCTAGGGGATACTAATAGTACAAAATTCTTGAAAATTTCCATGAAACTCTTCACCTTTCTTGTATTTGGTGAAGACGGTACATTCGATTTATCTTCTTTTTTTGCAAGTAAACTGTCCAGCACCGCCATAACAGCAATATCTGCAATAAAATATTCATGATAACGTCATTTTTGTAATATTATTTTGTAATATTTGTTGCTTGTAATACGCATTGTTCTATTGAATATATAAAATAATGAATAATCACACTAACAAATTGCCGTGGAATAGAGAGAAGAAAAGTAAGATGATAAAAAGGCGTTTTACAGTTAAGACTAAAATTTTTGAAACATTGAATGAATAGCTAGATTCCATCTCTACTTGAACAAATATAAAGAAGTGAATGTAAAATTGAATGCTAAAATACTTTATGGATAACATTTCTTATTAGTGAATTGTATTCATAAAATTGTACAATTTAGGTACCGCAATTTGATTTTATACGGGAAAAACAGTACAGAATGACAGTAAGAGTGGAAGAGATAAAATGATAAATGTTTGCGATGTCATGGAAAACGAAGAGCACCCAGGAGAGGAAGCGGCAGCAACAATATCTATCATTCACGCCACGATCGATTCCACGACGGCTCAGCTCTCCACATTTGAACTAATAATATCTGCATGTTTTTAGTCGTTCAGTAAAGAGAAAGGAAAAGAGAGAGAGGCATTCGGGGATCGAGAAATATCAATACACGACAAATGAACTCTATACTGAAGTGGTGAAGCTCAGAGGAGACGTAACCGCGCGGGGTGCTCAATAGCACTAGCCGAATGACGCTTATCATTGATTAATAACCGTGATGATGAACGGTGTTTGGGGTGTACCCTATCACGGATGAGTTCATCGTTCGGGAAAGTATACATCGAGTGAGTGGTCCGATTCCTCTCATTTCACATTGGATTTGCCACCGCAAAATGGTGCCATTAAAGTATTCTATAAAATCTAGGCTCTCCCTTGAAGTATTCCTAACAGTACTGAACAAGTGGAAATAAAAGTTTTCTTCCAAACTTGCTGTGAAATTTAGCACATTTACAGTGTTTTCTCTCTCCCTCTCTTTTTTCTCCCTCTCCACAGATCTCCCTCAAGGTGACACTAATCATTAATGTATAGATAATGTAATAAGATTCCAGGAAAAGATCCATGTCACACTTGATAAATGTACAATTAACAGAATACTGCATTAGATGGGACAATTTCAATAATGATTGGTAAATTGCTGAATATATGCAAACTCATCGTGGTTACCAATAAAAAGAGCCTTGGAGTAAATCGGACACAACGATCTTAGCTAGATATTTCAATAAGAGAATATTCTCAAACTAGAATGAAGTAAATAAAATATAGTTGAAACAGATTTACGGAATGGAAAAATCTAAGAATGAAATATGTGCAATCATATAAACCGTTTAAAATAGAACGCAGAAATTTGATGCAGCGTTATACATAACAGTTTTTGTAATCTGAAAAAGAATTGCTTGCAAAAAGTGATCAGATCGAAAATGAGTTATTGGAAAAAATTAATTAAAGAAAGAAATCTCTTAGCGGCAGTTTAGACGAAGTGGAGGAGATTAGCAGGAAAATGATCTATTCAGCTAAAAAACGCGAAAAATAAATATTGACTTTTGAATATACGCTAAGACGTTAAGACATGAAGAAAACGAAAAAAAATATCTGTCAACGATGACGGGTAATTATCTCGATTTCGAAAACTATTAATAAGTAGTAAATTTATGAGCTAAAAGAATAAATTTATCAAAAATCTTTATTCCAGTCTAAATACTGTTTTTCTTTTAATAAAATTATAGTGCTAATAATGCTTATAATAATGATTAATAATAACAGCTAGTAATGGTAATAATGATGATAATAATAATGAAAAACAATAATTAATAATGGTAACAATAATAATAAATAGTGATACTCATTTTTCTAGAGAAAGATAATTTCTTTCTTATGCTGATCCGTTTGTCTTTTCCATTTTTTATAGTTTTTCCCTAGTCCAGAAATTTCGTTGATAAAGAAAATTAAGATTAAATTAATTTAAATTATAGAAATTTCAGAAGTATACCCTGAAAAAAGAGATTTCTGATAAAATTGCTCTTATGAACTATTGTAATCCGATTGCTGATAAGCAATCTTTTGCTAATTTTATTGGGAATTCCAATTTAAGTTGTAGAATTGAAAATTGATGATTTTTGATAGCACTCCAAAATTAACGTATCAAGTAACAATGGTAGCATCGATTTAAAACTTTTAATTTTTTCTTTTTTATACCATCTATAATCAATTATGAGAGGATATATCCCAAAATTGAATAATTAACCTTGCATATGATTTAGGCATTCATTTGTCAACAAAATAATAATCTCCAGATTTTTGAGCAGAAGACCATGTAGCGTGAAAGCAATTCCAAACACCTCACTTATTATTGCATTCCTTCTGGATTAATGAAAATTGGCGCATACATTTTGCATCCAATTTTATTCAATTTTCAAGAATATAAAAGTAATAGACGACTTTTGGCAAAAAAAACTTACTAAATATGAGTAAGTATTTGTACTCGTATCTTACTTTCTTTCGGTTACATGAGCAATATTATGACACAAGCTTGCTTCCTCTGCTACTATTGTTTAAAATATACTGCACAATTTTTTTTGCTGACATACAATACCTCAATATTTATGCTATCTTTAGAAAGTAGTAATTAAATCTAAGTGAAACTTAAAATTTTTTAAATTTCAAAGAATACAAAGTTACTGTGCTGTACATCATATAAGGTATAGAGCTCTGTTGTTGTTCAGCATATTCTAGTAGTGCTAGGAAGACTACCAGGATTGATATCACTTACTTAAAAATAGTTACATACGAAGTAGAACTACTTCAATACTTCAAACTCAGTGTTTCTAAGCACATTTCACAATTATTCTATTGTGTAAAATTAGATAAGTTTTAGCTTCTAGTCCTTATTAGGATCAGTATGAGCCAATTTGAAATATATACCCTTAAATTAAAAGGGAAAAAATCTAATTTATTTGTCACTTTGTATATGTGCATATTTTTTCAATAACAAATGACATTTAAGCTTTTCTTTCTTAACAAAGGTAATAAAGGTGAAAATGGCAAGAATGAAAAGTCAGTAAAAGGCAGAGTTGACTGAAACGAAGAAATAAATGATGAAATGAATGAATACGTGTGAAAATCAGTTTTTGATATGAAAAGCTAGATGAGTATGAAATAGACGTAATATTCACTTATTGATAATACCAGACATATCAAACGATGGAGATTCACGTGTTATTTGATTAGAATGACACTGATAATATACGCATATATCTTTATCTTTCACTGATACATTCATTCTAATTACCGGTGCATAATCTTATGACGAAATTTTCCTCTGCTCATTACGATGATCCAATATTTAAAGGAAGATAAAGATAGCGAGAGAGAGAGGCAAAGATTTTGGATAGGCGAGAAAGGAAAGGTGAATGGTGGTCTCTTTTCCTTATTTGAATTGAATGAACAGTTCTTAAATCATTGGTTAATATTAGTTAAAGAAAAACGAAATTGCTAAAAGAGTACGGGGGAGAGATGAGAAGGTATTCCGGGAATGTACTACATTCTTGTCCTATTTACCCACCAATTCTGTTGACAGTTTCTCCATGTACAATCAATCCCTCTCATTCCTTTCCACTGAGATATTTGTTTTTCTTTCATCGATTCCAACCTTTCCATTTTAATCCTATAAGTTATTAAAACATACACAAAATCATATACATTCGGTAGATACTTACCATCTTTATGTCGTTTATGTCAAGCTGATAACTTTAACGAGAAGCGAAATGATTTCATAATAAAATCTGTAATTGTGCTTTTCACTTTAATGATAACTGAGAATCATTTAGCAGCAATCAAATACAAAGGATTATTACTGATAATAATCGAAAAACACTCGAAACAGAAGCGCAAATCGAATAAATGATTGCGCGTGCTCGTTTTCATCGACAAGCCTTAAAGCACGCCTGATAAAGCTATTATTATTTGGTTCTCTTTAAAATATTCCTGTCATTTCAGTGAAAAAATTCTAGAGAGAACAAGAATTTAGTAGTATCGTAATTTCCTGATAATTTTTATCTGAATAATGCTTTTATATATTATTTGCATGGATAATTCGACAAAATAATTGAAAATATGCAGCAGAAGGATCGATATCTGATCGAGTCATCTTTGATTGCCTTACCCGGTTAATGTTAAGATTTTGCATTTCGTAGAAAAATGAATTAAGTTGAAAAAATTTAATTTTGAAAGAGAAAATAGTCAATATCTTTTCTTTATTTAAATTAGTGTTTTATAGGATCTCATGATCGTTCAGGATCACCGCTGCTATTCATAAATTTTATGGATGGTAACAATAAACAGCTTGGTAGTGCTTTTAAATTTTCTTTTTGTCACTACTATCATTACAGTTTCCATTACTCAAAATGTTGTTTGCAATAATCACAAACTAAAAATAATCATAAACTAAAAATCATCACTTGGCCATCTCCTATTACAAATAAATTTCGTTCTTTACAAGCTTAAATTTAAAATGAATTTCGTTTAATTTTTTACTTTTAACATTGTTTACTATTTTTGACTCATGCGCTGTCCTTAATTATTATCAAATTAACTGAATCTGCTATGAAATTTATGCATCGGTACAGTCAGTGCTTCGACTTATAAAGAATTTGTATCAGTAATTAATTACTTGTCCCAAATACCTGATGAGAATATTCGCAAACTTGGATTCGTAATAGTGGTTGATGGTCGCAAAGCAACTACAAAACACGTACGTGGTGCATTACGAGCATGTGAGGTTTGTCACCTGTTTTTTTATGAATACCATAATAAAATTGAAATAAATTCAAATTAGGAGTTTGATTTGTAATGCATATCAACGCGAAGGTAATAAATATTACAGCAAGCATTGTATCGCCGGATTCGGTCTGTATTTATCATTCAACCGGAAAAATTCTTGGACCAACACAAGCTTAATTTTGAGCTCATCAAAGAAACTTATCAATTCAAGGTAGGTGTTAGCTTTAAAGTAAATGAGTCACTACCAAAATTATTATTTGAAATGTGATCAAGTCAGAAAATTTCTTATCAAGTATAAATAAAACCATCAAAGAAAGACAAAGAGGCCTAACTTAAAACAATGCTTGTTGAGAAGGGAAAGAAAAGATAAAGAGATATTCTGTAATCTCTCTGTAATTATTTTGATTTATTTTAGTGCACTCTAACCTCTCTGCATAAATTATCACGCTTCATAGATATCGCACAATTGCCAGACGCACTCGGCGGCACTCTGCAGTATGATCCGCGTTCATGGATTATCCTTAGACAAGTTCTTTTTTCTCAACGATTATATTGAGTTTTTTCTTGCTTTCGATGTTTTGTTTTTCTCACACTAAAATTTTCAAGAAATTTGAGAATTATGTGAAGAAATCGGAAAGTTGGATAGAAAATAACAAAGGGGAAAACAGTATGACGTCAACTCATTCTGATGAGAAACCTTTCGAGGATGACAACTTCAATTTAAATGAATTTCTTAAGACAGGTAAAAGTTTCCGTAGCTCTTCTTTACCTTCGGAGCCTAAACAGCTTCTAGTTAGTTTCTCTAACTTGTGAGTGGGAAAGAAGTAATTTTATCATATGTTTAATTGAAGCTTTGATGAGGAACCAGTAAACATCTTATGCAATTACTCATTTAGGAAACGATTTACTTGATGAATTGAAACAACATAGTGGAATGGGAGAAACACTGGAAAACGTTGATTGGGTAAATGCCGCGCAATGTGTCGATTTACTGATAAAACAGATTAAGGTTTTTTTTTAATTTTCAACTTCTAAATGAAAGTTGATGAAAACGATTTCTCTCTTTTTTTCATTTTCTAATTATCAATGTTTTGAAATGCGACTTTTTCCTGCAGAATTCATTGCTGCTCATTTTATACCTTAGTTTAATTGAATTATTGATTTGATTCTGTTTACTTCTTATGTCAAATGTTTTATTAGTTAACATTGAATTAGCATTTAATATAAATTTATATAGCTTGAAGCTTTCAGTTTCATCTGTATCTCTGTCAGTGCTATTGGAAAGATTTTCCATATAAATATAGTCGTGTCACAAAGTTTATATTAGCTACAATTTGAAAATTTTAATTAAATTAAAAAAAATTTTTTTTTCAGATTATCAAGGAAAAGCCAGCAACAGTAGTACACCAGCAGGAGAGATATGCATCGAAGCTGCTAGAAAATCATGATGAAGGAGTGCGTAATTTAGTGAATTGGATTCTGGGCGCTGGTGAAAGATGGCTTTCGACCCTGCATGAAATCGGTGAATCATATGATGACGCTAAGCAATTATTGAAGGAACACAAAGAATTGGAAAGCAAGTCAATAGTTCGTTCAGTCTACTTTCTGAAAAAGTGTTAAATTGGATGTTTTCAAAAAAATGTTTTCTTTGCATTTCTACTTTTTTAGCTATGATCGTAACAAAAGTGTGATTGATAATTATTTCGCTTTTAAGGCAAATATGGTGTAAATAAATTGAAAATTGAGTGAATAGAGATTTAATGATTTATAAATTTTATTAGGACGTGGAAGAACAATCACGTGAATTAATAGTAATGGGGCGTGAGTTACAATATGAATTTCCAAGATATGCTGTGCCATTGCAGCAAAGCATTGATAAAGTGCAACAATTAGTTCGAGCATTCTGCACACGTGTTATACGTCAAAAGGAATTCGTTTTGCGCTCAGTTAACTTCTATTGCATGCTAACTAATGTATGTTTCATTCTGTGAAGCTTCCTGATTAGTTTAAATTAGAGCCTAACATGCTATTGATCTTGCTAATAATGGTGGTAATATTTTAATTCGTTTAGTTTCAGTAATTAAGATTTGAGTTAGAGTATGTTTGATGGATAAATATGATACACTTGCATTGCACTTGAAATCTAAAAATGTGGATAAAAAAATGACTGTACAGAAATAAAGAACTGAACAATAGTTGGGATTTTTAGTTCTCGCAAAAAACCAACTTGCTATTGGAATCCTTGTGTACAAACATGAAAGCGAGTGATATCGCAAGTGCTGAGAAAGAGCGAAACGAAATGGAAGCTAAAGTCGATGAAATGGGTATTTCTCGTATTTTATTTTGAATTTCATAATCAATATTGGATATTCAAATATATGATTTCTGTTTCGTAAGTTTCGTAATATTTCTTCTTTCATCAGCTTTTATATTTTATTTTCCTAATAGTTCCATAATTTCGATATAATTTTTTTTTAAAGAAAAAATCTATCATTGTTTGATCACTAGTGGTATATCGTTTATCGATGAACTCTCCATTGATGAATCCAATTCAGTGGATAGATCGATCACACGTAATTATTCAGCGGGTATTGTGCAGATCAGGTTGTATCATTTCATCGTTATTTCAACAATTTTTCAAAATTCTTTATGAATAGTAGTAAAATAACTATTTGAATTCATCAGATAAATTGCAATAATAGGGAAATATTGGAAGAATCACGTGGTCGAAGAAGACGCTGTCAGAATTTAGCAGATGTTCGAAGATTGAAAATTCACCAATTTTTGCAGCTGTATACATGTGAAAAAGATGGCCAACAGGTTATTTGATGACACTGAATTTTAAATATTGCGACTGAATTTGATGTCGAAATTTTGTAACTTATTATATATTGGAATATTCTATAGAATTTTTGAAATAGTCGAGAGAGCATGTATTTTAGGTAGTTCTTTGGATTGAAGAACTTTATGAAACATTGATAAATGAATATAATGGGATGCTATATGACGTTGAAAAATTCTATCTCGTGCAAGAAAATAGATTGAAACTTGAAGAAACCGCACAAGTTAGTAACTTTTATATTAACAAATAATTATACTGATTATTTCCACTGATCAAGGACGAGATCATTATTGCTAAAAATTAATTAGATGAGTTGTTAAAAATGGTTTTTTAGGATTTTTTAAAGTTCATTTTTCAGTGTTTTTAACTAGTTTTAGTTAAAGATTCTTGGATATTTTTAAATTTCTGGCGAATTTCAGAGTACGTATGGATATGGCAAGCAATTATGTCAAGTAATACTAGTATTAAGGAGATCATTAAGAATGGACGTACAACCTGGATTGAAACTGAATCGAAGATTAGAGTATATTTGGGGAAAATTTTGTCATGCTCGGAATGACAAAGAAATAAAAATTAGCATCATTAGTGCTTTTCATTCAACAATTCAAAAAGTAATTCATTTGATGAGATTTGAGCAGTTTTTCTATGTAATGAACCAAATTAGTTTCTCAAATGATATATAATGTTCGGTAGGTAAATGAATGCCTTGATGAGCTATCACTTCGACTAGATGGTGGAACTCTAGAAAAGTATTCGGGAGAAACACCATTTGCTAATGAAAATCGAAATATGGCAAGTGACATCCATGAATTGAAGCGGGTCGCTGATATTGCAATTCAAGAGACAAGTAGCAAAATATCCAGGTGATATTTAGATCTTTCTTTTGGTTTCCTGTGATAGCAGTAGTTGTAACAAACGTATTCTTCTGGTCTGTGATTTTAAGGATTAAATTGGTTTGAGAATAATTAAGATGTTAAGTAATCGAGTCTAAAATTCTTTCAATTCCAGTCGATATTTTCATATTATGCTTTGCCAATTTTCTTCAAGAAAATAATATTTTAGCATCGAAGTTAAGATTTTGATTGGAAAAACAAAGAAAAAACAAATGGAAATATTAAAAAAACTTATTAACTAAAGACAGGAGTGTTTTGGAAGTAGAAATTGTGCATAGAGTTCTTGGATTCGAGCTATAAACGAAATTGAACGAAAATTTAGTGAAGTTAGGCGAAAGCAAAACAAACTGCAGAGAATCTACGAGGATGGAGAATGTCACGATGTAAAATTATCTACCGGAATTAAAGCTTAACTGATGGATAACATATACAATGTAAATGAATAGGTAATATTACCTATTCATTTACATAATATTACCTTATCAAAATAGCACATTTCTGCATTGCTGTATCTATCAATCAGAGCAAATTATTAAACTTTGACGATCCGTTCGGAATTTCCAACACACAGTTCGAAAATGATTGTGAAACTGCTTCAGTGAGTAACTGAGTTAGTTGGTAATTCTTCTGCTGCATGTTGAAATATGAAAGCTTGTTATTTTGAAATGCATAATTGCATTGATATACATAATGAAATAATTGCTTCCATATATTTGCTTGTTAATTCCGCTTTTACCTAACCAATATTAATTTCAATTTTTTGATGAAACTTGAAAAGTAGTAAGTTTTCAGTTTCACTCATTACCTTCAACATTGTTTTTCGCTAAAACATTGTTATTACTTAATTTGAAAATGTTCACTTCTATGATAAACTGTGATATTGTTTCAGTCAATAATTATTTGAATTAGAACATAATCTTTGCAAAAAAAATGTTTCTTAAAGTATTTAAAAGACTTTAAATAAATCGAAATCAAATAATATTCTAAACAGCTATGATTTATACAATCGAAAAATGTTATCGCTGCAAATAACTTTGAATTGTGAATTACGCATGTGCAGTACCAAGCACTTGAATTTAGCTCTCCCTGTGGAAAATTTTGTGAACATTTTCAGTTTCAAGCATTGAACAATAATTGATCTCTTCTTATCAAACGTCTTTTAGCAAATCAATTGAATTGAGAAAAGTAGGACACTGCCCTCGGATCATTAACTATAGATGGTACTTTTTATTTGTAATCTTTTTTCTGTCATTTTTTCCTCATTTCCTAAACTGTGTTTTTGAAGTAGATTGGTACTTAGTTTTCTAGGCAGACACTTGTTTTGCAGAAGCGAATTAGGTGCAGTTAACATCTGAGTAAAAATTGAACAGTTTTGAAATTTCTGTTGGAAGAAAGTCCATCTTGAATTAAATCCTTTCAACAATTTTTTTTCTGGAATACGATGAGGGAAAAATTCAAGTAATGAGAAAGGTTATTAACAGATCACGTGAACATTCTAATCAACGAACATTTAATGTAACTATCTGTTCTTGTATATGAATACATGCATTGCTTTTTTATTTCGTGGAATACGAAAAAGATAAATTATTATTTTAGATTATCAATTTTTAAATAGAATTAAATCAATATTTTCGGGGAAATATGACTCCTTCTCATGTAGTTATTGTTTTAATGAACCGCAAAGGGTTTCTAATTTAGCATAGTGGTATTGCGCCATAATCGAGTATAACAAAGTAAATAGAATTTAATATATTTAAGTTAATTGGAAGCAAAAATTAAATTAGTATTAGACTGTAAAAAAATTTGTACCTTATGGAAGCAGGAGAAAATACTGTTTTAGCATATTAATAATATAATAATATCGTTGTATGATGCAGTAAAAATATAAGTAATATTTTGACGTTTTATAACACAACAACTGGCTAAATTATACAAAATAAGTTAAGAGAATTTCAACTGCAGTGTTAATTATAACATTCGTTTATTGCAATGAAGTAATTGAAGCAATAAAACTTTAAATATCCCACTTGAGTCCCTATTTTTGATGGTGATCAATATTGTAGATGTAGAATGTGCTAAGATAATTAATTTCAGATTCAAGCAATATCTTAATTTTGCATTGGATCATTGGAATGAATTAATTTCCTCATTTTATTTCTCTTTTTGAATAATGGCAGTTAATGTGGAAAATGTTAATAGCAGTAGTTAATGGAAAAAGATTGCTGAAATCATGGCTTTTTTAATTTGTTTATGAATAAAAAGGTCTGTCTTCCTCAGCAAAATGTCAAAATAGATCTATATGGTAGGAGAGAGAGTTTTGATATAACTCAAGTTATTTAATCATATGGCTCGTATCTCTCTCATCACAATTAACAAAATTTGAGAATATTAAATTAGTAATTCTTCTTATCCGTAATCACGTTCAGAAATATCATCGATCAGCCGTCGCAGCAGAAATGATTGGCTTTTAGGACTATTTTATTTCACTGAATAGCCTATCTGCACTTCGTCTTCAGTTCTGAAATACGAGTTCCCACTTATCTTAATTTTTCACTTCATCAGTGCCATTTGAAGAGGAACAATCTCTTAACTTTCATAATTTTTTACGCTGGTGATAATCGATATGTAATTTAAATGACTTTCCTTCGGTCTTCGAAAAGCATTGATTTTTAAGGTGTCATCAGTTTTTTGAAATTTATCAAAATTAAGCCGTAATTATGCTTTTCACAACAGCTCTCATCAGTAGCAGAATGCATACAGTATAATTAATTCAGGATAAAATAATGAAAATTAATTGAAATGGGTAGAAGATTGTTTGCATGAAAAAAGAAGCTGAAAATTTAGTTTTTGGTTGAATAAATGTTTAACAAGAGGAGTTATAGTTGTTTGCATTATCACAGATAAAATTAAAGCAGCATGAAATAACCGTTTTTGAATTTTTAGCTTAAAAATGGTTCATTTTAAATTAAACGAAAAAAATTTTCAAAAACAATAACTGTTTGCTAGTTATCATATTCAGAACTTAGCAGTCTTTAATTTCAGAATATTGATTATTGAATTTCGTCATCAACATGATCAAATAAATTGAAATTATTACTTCGCCCGGATCTATGCGACAACACTTATAATTTGTAATTTGTTTACAAATTAAAGTTAAGTATTCTTTATTGGTCGCGATTAATAGCAATTGAGGTTACAAGCACCTTCATTTTGTTGTCCAGAAGTTAATTATTCTTTGTTACATCATCTGTCTGTTAATTTTGTTTAAAAATTCGTTTCAGACTCTAAATTTCCAGAATTCTACACCAGCAAAGAAAACCAACAACTTCAAAAGCACAATTTTTTATTCAGTTGTCTTTTCTCAGTAAGAAGATTTTACTTTGGCAATCACTAATTACTACTTCTCTGTTTCTTCTCTTCTTATATACCCTGCAAGAAACGAGTATAATAGTATGATTATACGGTCAACATTCATCGGAGAACGAAACCCTATTCATCGCTTTTTCAGAGTTTCAAATTTCATTTCAGATAGCTTGTTTCATTTCCTATATTTCCTATATTGAATGCAATCATTCAGCATACAACTAGTAGTAGTTTGAAACGGAAGTAGCTTTGCAGATCTTTTTACCGATAATGTCAATTTCTTTTTAAGCATTCATATACTGTCCTAAATAATATCCTGAATTAAGCTTTTTCTTATTCACACAGCATTAATGGACATGAATTATGTTTTTCAGTGATCTGCATTCTAATTCTATACATAAATAAATATTTAGGGAAAGAAAAAAGTATTTAAATCAACAACAATATTACCTCTGCAAAAGCTTACCTGTTTAAATGATGTAATTTTCCGTTAATGACCAATGATATTAAACAATGCATTACATTTTCGAATGATATAATATCATTAATTTATTATCATATACCGTATGACGACATCTGGAAATTTAACTGTTTTATATCCAAACGTGCATTGAAAATATGAAACAAATCATAGCGATATAACATAAACAGGTAAATTCTATCATACATTTTGCTTTACTATGACAATACATAATTTACCCATTTATCCATTCAGTGCTAGGCTAATTTATGATTTCAACCCATGTTTGGAATTAAATCATTACTGTTTGATGAGTAAATGATTTCACTTTCCGTTGACCATAAAAAATGATGGAAATACTTGACATTCTATGATTCTAAAATTGAAAATTCTAGTAAACATCTTAGCCAAATTTTACACCCTTTTTCTATTAAACAAAACTCATTCATGCAAGGAAATGTATTCTTGACGAATTCTCTAATTATTTTACACTTCTTTTTTCTAGCTTTCTCATGTAATTTCTAATATATTCAATTTCTTATTGATGGCAGTGATTGTACTAGCAATGAAAAACTGTTGAATTGATATTACAACTGAGAATAATTAATTGAACAGGATAAGAAAAATGAATAATAGGAATTAATTCAGAAATTTTACTGAGAATGAGATTTGTTAACATATATTCCATAAAATTACTTAATAGAACTTTTAGGGAGTTGCAGGAATTTAGTCGAAAAAGTATCTCTAGTAGGATTTTAAAAAAATTGATGCAATACAGCCTTGCTCTCAAATTTTCTGTTTGTGGTGAGCATTTGATCTGTCAAATGAATCATCAGTTTTACTTGCTGAAATTTTATTTGATTCTAATCTCAAAATCCATACATCGAGTTTCATAAAGAACTTTTAGAAGTTCATTATTGAAGGCTGAAAATAAGAATTGACAAACTTGTTCTAGTTCTTTGTACGCGAAATTGGGTTTTGATAATTTTTGCCCATACAAATTCAAAATGTGGAAATGTGCAATCCTCAATGTTCCCAAAGGAATCTTATCATCATTTCGACCATCTGCCAGGAAACGCTGAATAGAAAACTTGAAACACCAATTTTTAATACATTTGCGCTCATACTACATGAATATTTTCTAATTTTCGCATCAGTGAGAAGTTCTCCTACTAAATCCCTACAAATGTGAAAACGATAATCAAATTTTTTCTCACCGAATTTTCAAATTTCTTTCTTTGATTCTAAATTATAATCAAAAATTTAAAGTTAATAACTTAAGGCATTATATTTTTAACGTTTTAAATTGGTCAAAAAATTTCTCAAAAACCTCAAATAATATAAATTTCTGTTGGTTATCATATTCAGAACTTCAGAAGTCTTTAATTTCAAATTATTGATTTTGAGTTGCATCATCAACGTGATCAAATACGTCCAAATTACTTTTTCTACACGATTTCCATACGTATCTATACGATTTGTTTAAAGACTGAAAAATATTTATCCTTTAATGATCATAATTAAGAGAAAAAATGCTTCTAATTTTGAAATTGCAATTTCGTAGACAAATTGGCAAAAATGAAATTTTTCAAAGGTAATCAAAAGTTAATTGACTCATTTTCATTTAAAATGTACAATTCATTATACTAACGTGGAAATTTATTATGAATAGGATATTTAAATGATTAAAACTTCAAATTAAGCCATTTTTTCACCTAGTATTATAATCACCCGGATTACTTTTATCAAGATAGAAGTAGGATCAAAAATATGCATGATAAACACTACTGATTCTAATCGATAGCGATGAAATCCTCCTAATTGCTTCAACTTCATTGCTTCACTTGTTAAATTTAATTTTTTGTACGCTATCAATACGTTTTTTCTGTAACTTTTAAACTCTGTGCTGGAATTAGAAGAACTCCCAATTCCAGAATTATTATATTGTTGTAAATTCAATTTGAAGAATTATTGAATTTATAACTTTTTTGTCATCTCTCGCTATGAGCTCATGCATACAAAAATTCTTCAGTTCGAAGAAATCAGACTTATGCACGTTTCATGCAACAAAATTAAGTTTTCAAACAACTAGATGAACCAAACATGTAATAAGAGTTTATTTTTAAATTAATTCATTCAATACAAAAGAATAAGTAATATTAATTTTCCTTTTCTATGTAATTTTGGAATAGATTTCTATACCGATAATAATTTTATTCCTTCTTATAAATTTTACATATTTCGATAAATGTTGCTATGAGAAAAGGACGTTATAAATCATTTTTTGATATATTGAATGTAAATAAAATATTTATCAGACTTTAGAGTAATATTGAACTGTAAGCTCTCTTCACATTAAACTTCAAAAAAAGTAGCAAATAAACTAAATTTAAACAATTTCCCGTGATTAAGAAGTGAAGAAAAAATACTTCGATAATTTCAATTAGTAATAAAATAGATATATTTGCAATAATTTCCTACATATTATTCGGATAATCAATGCACCTTTAGTTAATAATATTAATCATGGATGCAAGTTCAGAAAAGAAGAAATGAAGAATGATGAAGATGAAGAATGATTTCATCGAAACAGAATTAATTATTCTTTTGGAAGAGAAGGACAAAATAGCATAAAAGAAAAGGGAAGAAATTAATTTGAAAGGTAGCATCAGGAGGGTGCATGACCAAATTTTCATCTCCAAAGCTCACTTTCATCTGTTCCTCAACTATTCACTCATCTAAAATTACCACTTTCAAGTATAGATTTGAAATTCTGCATTAACTTAAATGGAGTTCAATTGATATCCGTAGGATAACATTGGCTACCTGTGGCATTATGCCATAAACGTCATAATTATTAACAAGTTCATTCGCATAAAACTCAATATTTTTTCATTCTTTTATGAAAACTAACTAGAGTGATCCGTTCTCCTCTTCTCCATCTGATTACATTAATGGACAAGAGCCCCTGAAACAATTAACCCTCTTCCCTCCACATCATCCACTTGGTCTCAAAAACAGAAAGTATATATTGTTTATTTCCTTCTATTAGTTATTTTTTCTGAGGAGAAGAAGTGAAAACAATTCATGACAATAAAATATTCCCCCATAAAACTATGGCAACATAGAATTTAACTGATCTACGTAGCGCTGTTTATCGCTCCAAACCAACCAAGAATTTATAACGAGAAGCGAATTAATTTAAAGCCAAAGTGTGAGCCCTAATAATATAATCGCTTTATCAGCCACAGTTCTGGAATATCTGCCTATTTACAACTGAAGCTGTAATTTCAGCAAATCATATCTTTTGCTCATTTTACAAACTGTTCAGTTTTCAATGTAAATTAAAATCAAATGCTTGCACACATAAAATTATTTCATGGTTTTGCACCATTAATCAATTGAAAATGCCAAAGACGTTTTTTATTTATTTACTCGTTGATAAATTAAATTAAATATGAGGAATGATTCTGAAATGACAAATGCGTGAATACTTAATTGTTAAATACTTAGTCTGTTTCTCATGCATGTTACGTTGCTTCGTAGATGTAATAGGACAGGCCTTCAGAATTAATGAAATGACGTTCCAACGGTTGATAATGAAATCCGTTCCTCGTGGGACTCGTAAAATAAATTCATCCACCAGTCAGATTCCGCATTACTACTATAATAGGGTTTTAGATTTGAACACCACTGAGTTAACTTGGCTGTATTCGCCCAGTATTATCCGCTTCCGGGAAATAATTACAAAAGACAAAAGCTGTTTACGTTCTTGCAGCATATTTGGCGTTTATATTTTCTGATCGAAAAATCTCGTCTTGGGAAAGGAAATGCTTCACTATTGGATTACTTCAATTCTTTTCGGTCTTGGTTTCATCAGTATCGCTGCGAATTGCAATTTACGGTCTGATCGATTCGACAGGCAAGACAGAGACTATCGACCGTTGCAGGTTAGTTCCCTTTCTCTTTCTAAATGTCAGTTTTCTTTCTTCTAAACTGAATTGGATCAGATATTATTTTTAAATTGTGATCTAAGTTTTCTGTTTCGTGTTTCCATTTTTGACATTTAAGAATAATGCTTCGAAAAGTATTTCATTTACGAATTTCCATACCAAAAAAAGCAATGAATAAATTATTTGACAAAATTGTTTAAAAAATTTCCGTATTTGATGGTATCAGAATGATTTAGATCAATCAAGGAATAGATATAATTTCGAAGCGAACTGTTTGCTTCTTAAACCTTTTGTTCCAATCTTGCCGAATAATAACCTCATTTTTGCTGCTTACAAATTTTGCTCCTTTAGACACCAAAAAGAATTAATGATGTAAATGCTCTTTAGCTGCCAAAAATTTCAAACATTGTCACTTTCCATTAAAATTCTAGTCCATAAAACCCCCTTTCTAAATTTCTCATTTACTTATTCAAATAAAGTTGTGCACAGCATATACGACCATGCGATTTCTGTTCGAGAGTCATCTTTTAAACTCTTGGATTAAGCCTTCATTTTGAATGAATTGGAAAGTTTCACATTTTCATTAATTACAATAAAAATGAGAGAATATGTAGCGCAAAATAATTTGAAGTAAATTGAAAGAGAAATGTAAAATGAAAAAGAAATGCCCAAAGATAGCAGCAAAAAAGATGTGAGAGGTAAAAAAGTGTACGGAAAAATAGAAACGATCCAGAGACAAGACTTTTTTAAATAAAATGAAAATTTTCGGATATTATAGCTGTCATATCCACCATATTTACCACATTTTGGTATTGTCAGGTAGTATCACTCTTCCGCATGAATACACATCGATCTAATTAATAAATAAAGGTGAAACAAAGATATGGACGGTATTACAATAACCATCTATATTTAATGCAGGAAATTCCAGTATCACAGAAAATCTCTGAAAATTTTTTTTAACCAAATTAAAAGCTACAGATAATCTTGAGCTCACAGAGGACGCATAAAATGGTTACACTCAGATTTCATCCAACTAATTAATAATGCCATTTTTTTATTTCATTTTCAATGGTAATTGCGGTACTACTTGCACAGTTTCATTTTTTGAGTAATGAACTTAATCAATTCATTTTTATTTATTAACTTACCTTGTTTTAGAATTTTGCAATTTACAACTTTTTGATACATGGACAGTTGCAATGTTTTGAATTAAAAAGCTAAAATCTTCGAATGAAAACTGCAATAATTTCACTGGAAAAATTAGAACAAAAAGTTTTTCCATTTAAAATGAAAAAGAAAAAAATTCTCTTCTATTTTTACTGAAATTTGAAAAATATTCGTAAACTAAAAATTTAAATATTTCTTTTCGTTTCATTTCCTATAACATATTTCATATAACATATTTCACATTCATACTTCATATTGATAGCATTTCTTGTAACTTCCTTCAGAGAGTTATTGCTTAGACTGTATTCCATTACTTCGCCTAGTCAACTTTGTTTTTCACTTTAAGAATTCACATTTTTTTAACATGCATAATTTTCGACTCTTTTCATCAGCGTTAGCTGACAGTAATTTCAATTCCTTAATTGCTTCATAGCAATTGACAAATCTTCAGATATCATCGCATTAAAGATTATTAAGATATCGTGGGCCATTTCTTTCCATTCTATAAATACTTTTTCAACAGGTAAAATTTTTACACAAAAATATGCAAAACTATTTTATTTATTACTAGAAAAAAGTGAAGTTTGTCGTGCAGATTTTTTTTAATAAATTTAACTTGTATCATTACTAATTATTTCTGATGGCAATAAGCATAATAGACTTGGCCTTATTTGCTGCGGAATGGAGTTTATTAGCATTAAACTTTTACTGACCAGATCAATATTCTATGAAATCAGTTTTTCGGCTTAGAAACGACACTAAATTTAATTTAAATTAAGATATAACTGTTTAAAACATTGGAAGCAGTTTCGCTTATTTTTTTTAAAGGAGCAAAAATAAGGGTAAACAAGATTTCTTCGACACAATTAAAATTAACAAAATATAACTTATGCTGAAGAGGAGAAATTTAAGAAAGAAATCTCAATACAAAGATACGACGGATATAATCATTCTACATAAACATTTTGCAGTTCGGCAAGCGCGATGGTCATCGACCACTGCAGTTTGGTAAAAAAAGCTTTCGACCACTACAATTCGGAAAGAGAGGTATGGAGGAAGCACCGGATTACTTCTACTGATATTTGATTCTTATACGAAGCTCAGAAATGATGGAATAAAATTTGGAAGTATTTTAGTTTTCGGTTTTAGTTTTCAAACAGTTATGTGATATAAGATTAATATTCCATTTATAAATCATGTACTATATCCAGCTATTCTGTATAATGCATTCAGTTGCACTTCAAAGTTCATTAGAAATTAGAATAACACAGTATCCATTTTCTTTTTTCTTTTAAATGAAAAATGATAGAACACCTAGGAATAGAAATATTTAAACTCTAACTAGAAATATTTAAATTCTGATTAAAATTTCTATAATCCTCCATGTTCCAACCGTATTTTATTCCTTACGATAATACATCGAATATAACTTTTACTTCTCAAAAAATAAAATATAATGTTGTTCTTGTTGCCTTCAATTCTTCACTATAACAAGATACAGTCATAAATAATACCATATCAAAGTTTGTGACTGATTTAATCATCATACCTTATGCCATTTTGAACATTGTAAAATTCTGAACTTAAGCAAAATTGAAATATTTCAATAATAAATTATTCCTGTGAAAATGATATAATACAACATTATTATCATCATTAGTACGATTGGGATGAAGTAAAATATTTCTCATTTTGCAACCACTGAGATTTCATGATGAGAATTTATGGTTACTGAAAAAAATCTTTACGTGTAAATATCTTCATCAAACATAGGAAACACTGAAATAATCACTCTAAATAACAGACGATATTTTATATACGAATATGGGAGTGAAAAATGGATGACATGAAACATCCGATACTGAGTTCATCAGTGATATGAATAATCGACGGTAGAAAAATACAGGTTAAAAGAAATACAAATTGTGTTTGAATAAGCAACTGATTTAATGCATGGATTTCAATAAAGTGAAGAAAAATGTTATGTACCGAGATGTACCAGTGAGGAGGAGAACTATTGATCCGATTGCTCATAATCCTCCATTTCCACTCGGCACATTTCCGAGCGTACGTTTGAACGTCTCTCCCCTCTCATTTGTAAGGATCATTATTGCAACTTGCACATTTCTGTTCATGCTATCGAAGTTATGTATAACTGCGATAGAATCTTCTCCATTACATTGAATTGGCATCTTTTGTGTGGGGCGATGTCGCAATGACACAAACATTTGCATCTCGCGACCAGAATGCCTTGTGGACGCGTTGTACGTGCGGTCGCTGTTGGCATGGAGAAGTGATGAGGTAAGGTCAGTTGGGGGAATTGTTTTGAAATCGATTTGTTAATGATGGTCTGGTTCTGTACAGTTCCTTGTTTTCGACTGTTAGGTTTTGATTAGGCAAGGCAATTTATAACAAAGCCATGGAACAGAGATTTTGTAAACGATTGGTCTAGTTATTTCATGAACTTTGACTGATTCATAGTGACATACAGTAGGCATCATTGCATATATGGTATTGTGCGATGTATAATTATTCAAGATTTTCAGCAATATAATTATTTTCTTTGTAGGATAATTGGCCTGTATTGTAGTACACAGTGCAGAGTTGACTTAGAGTGGTTGCTAACTAATGGCAGGTTTGAATTCGAATCCATTCGCGGATCCATTTGCGGTATGTTGACAAGGATTTAAATTTGGAGGTATTTAGAGGTGCATCAAAAATTTGGTTAAATCACGTCAAATGATTTCAGACTTATACAATGGGAAGTTCGGAGATAATACTCAGTTCATCGCTCTTCTTTTTTTGTGAGAGAAACGTAAATAAAAATCGAAACAGTAGTTTTTATGCAATATTTTAATGTACCTGTTGAATTCATATCACAGCCAACTACTCCGTTTTGTTTGGGGATTGGAATTCCATTGGTTTGTGACAATTTAAAAATTTTTGTCTAATAGGCGCATTCAAGCATTCTGAAAATGATGAATATTAAAAAGCATATATTTAGGATCCGAGCGTGCAACAAGCTGTTAGCCAAGGAACAACAGATCCCAACGAAGATTTCAATCCATTTGCTCGAAATGCGCAGTCTGCTCCTTCGAGACCTCACGCGCAGGTAAGCGAGATATATTTGTTTGTTAGTGCTTTTGCTACAAAAATATATTCACTAGATTCTTAATTTCAAATTACAACGCTATTTTCTGTAATAAATGCTGTTTGACTAAAAAAAAATTTTGATTTAGTTATAGTTCGATGTCCACTAATTAAAACAACTAAATGAAATAAAGAGGCCTAAATAAAATGCTGCTATGGAATTAAATAGGTTGTGTAAGATATTTTTATCATTTGTACAGTACCGTGAAAACGGCCTTTGCAAAGACCACTGTTTAACAAATTTCATGTGGCAAAATGTGATTGGTGAGTACATTATTGAATTACAGATATTACTAATATGTATTTTTGTTCAATAATTTTTCCCAGAGATTGGTATCTTCCGCTAAATCTCTTACAGATTAAAAGAAAACTTTTTTTATATTCCGAACTAAAAACCATTTGTCGTCGTACATAGCTTGCATAATTACCGTTGTTGTTTTTCAATGTTAATTTTGTTAAGCTGGCCTGAAACATTGGCAAAAAATGGCGTTTTGTTTATTAGTATCACAAATACCTTTTCTTTGAGTGACACTTTGAAAAAGATTTTTAGTGTTTTTATTTTTCAACTCACTATAGAAAAATCTTCACAATTCCTCGTTATTTGACTTCCTGAGCTATTAGTATGATTTGAATAAAATGCGCCTGGATTATATTTAATGCAGATCTTTTCCCATCATCTAAGTTATTGATTAATCGATAGTTTGTATGCTGGTCATGCTTCATGTCCATTTCTTTTAGTGTCATTTTGTTTCTTTATTCGCAAAATTTCTTTAACATAGCTTCTTCCTCAAACCAGTTCAATTCTCTTATTGGTCAGTTTGTTTTTCATTTAAAAATATATTGGCATAGCGTTACCATTACATTTGAATAATGTTGATGAGACTTGCAGAAGCGCTTCATGAAATTTGTGAAATAGATTATTACTTACAATAAGAATTAATTATAATGATGACGCAATTTCATCAACATTGTGAATTCCAGAAATTATCGCTGATATCACAGTCACTTAAATGAGTATTAATACTGTACATGTTATGCTTAAATTTTCATTATATTCATATTCTTAAAGGTTTTCTATAATGCGAGCATTAGTCAGATTTCTTTTTTAGATATAGATCTTTAATAATCTACTGATATTAACAAGTGTTCGTGTAGCGTTTATTTTGTGCAAAACAGATCCAAAAAGTAGAGCAAAAATCAGAAAGATAAAGGCAATAATAACAGTGTTTCAATTTCGAAATGTAATGCATAGTTCATTTCTGTCGACTCCCGTCTCTTTCCATTTAATCTCCGGCTTTATTATTTATTTATAGCTAATAGGAATTCGAAAAAGTAAAAAGTCTGGAAAATTATCTTTTAATTAATTTTGATTTGATCAATTATTTAGATTTGATCAATCAATAAAAAATTGCATCTCATGTAATTATTTCAAGTACCAGCATTCAACAAATAGTAATATTCCGGTGTGACCGTATTGCTTGATATGTTTTTGACTTAAATTGACGAGACTAAATTGCACTCTTTCGTGTGCTATGAATACGAAAGAGTACAGTTTAATCTCGTAATAGCATATTGAGAAAAAATTACTAAAAATGATGGATATTAGATTTGGAAGTAAGATTGAGATTAAATAAATTCCAATTGTCGATTACTTGTTTTTCAAACTTCTAGTTTCCAATTTGCTGCCGTTCCATAATCTTTTGAATTTCAGCCTGGACCTGGAGCGATTCCGATAAGAGTCTCGACACAAGTAATGAGTAATGATGAGCTGTTTCGACGTCAAGAGGAACTGGAACGAAAAGCTCAGGAATTGCGTAGGAGAGAGCAAGAATTAGAACGACAGCAGCGAATTGGTGCTCCCACAGGAAACGCGCGGCCTCATAATTGGCCACCACTTCCATCTTTTATTCCACTGCAGCCGTGTTTTTACCAGGTATTTTTGAAATGATTATTCAAGAAAATATGAGGTATTCTTTTTTTCCTTGAATTGCGAAATTGTTTCACATTTTAGTGGCATAAATTATGTTGTCAACTTTATCTCATTCTTGTATGGTGAATGGGAAAGAACTGTAGTTCTTTTTGGTTCACTTATTTAGTATATTAGAATAATCACTTAAATACTTTTCAAAATAAATGTTTTTTAAAATTGTATGTAGAATGCCTTCATGATATATATCTAGTAATAATAATGACAATAAAGTAAAGTGGAAAAAAGTGAATAATAATGACAATAAAGTAAAGTGGAAAAACTTTATTTCATTTCAGGATATCGAAGTAGAGATTCCGGTACAGTTTCAACGCACGGTTACTTTAGTTTATTATGTTTTCCTGACTTATGTATTAGCCTTGACAGTTAATGTCATTGCATCTTTCTTTTACGTTGTTTTTGGCAATGGGTCCATTGGCATATTGGTTCTCGCTATCATACAGATTTTACTGCTCTCGTCCTGTTCGTTTCTATTCTGGTTTCGTCCTGTCTACAAAGCATTCAGGTTTTTTATGTTATTTTCTATTTGCTTTGAAGTAATTGCGGCAATTAAGCACGAAATAATGGGGCGAATAAAAGTTTGTTTTAATAAATCAAAAATTCGTGACGAAAAGTTATATTAACGTATTTGTAATAATAATTTTATATGTGGTTGTATATGCCAGTTTCTTTTTGTAGTCACAAAAAAGTTACAAATTTTTACCCAAAAATTATAATATATTTAATCCAATGCTGATGAAGCATTTATCTTCCGGAAAAATCTTAAGATTTTTATCTCATTTCAGGAATGACAGCTCATTCAACTTTATGCTGTTCTTCCTCGTTCTTTTCTTCCATTCAATATTCACACTGGTGCAAGCACTTGGTTTGTCGCAGTATGCTTGCGGTTGGATTAATGCTATTAACACATTCCAGTAAATTTTCTTATTTTGCTTTCTTTTATAATATTTTGTTTTGATCAAAATATTTGATCAAACAATTTTTTTTAGAAGTTAATATGAGGATCACCCTATTTATCTGTAATTCTTGATAGGTTCAAATGCAACTTATTGCTAGTAATGAATGCACTGTGATAACTATGTTTAATTGAAAAACGGTGTAATATTCACTTCTCTATTTTTGTGTTGTCTTATGATAGTCCACTTCAGTCATAGCATATTCGCATCCCTACTAATGATTATATCAGCGATCGCATTCACGGCTGCATTCGCTGGAATGCTATTTGCATTGTTCAGAGTCCATCGCTTCTATCGTGGTGCTGGTTTCAGTTTGGACAAAGCACGCAAAGAATTCTCTGATGGTGTTATGGCCGATCGAAACATTCAACAGGTTATTGTAGTTTATATATACTAAATATCTTTTTTCGCAGGTGCCGAAAAATTCAATTTAGAGGATATCAAAACATTTATCGCACACATATGTTACGTAGGCGTAGGATGAGGATTTTTTTTTCATATTTTGGTGTAAACGGGTAACTATTTTATAATTCTTGCGGAGAGCTCAATAATTATGAGTTTAGATGATGTTTTGTTAATGTATCTCAAATCCATTTGAGATAATGGGCTGGAAAACGCTTTGTACACTTCTACCTATTTGATCACATAAAGCTGTATAGATAAAAAATTACTGGTTTTTAGATTACATGAAACGTCTTTTTCAGAAATTGGAAGTTCTAATAATAAAAGGGAAAACGGATAGTTCTTTCATTATTCTATTTAATTTAGGCTGTATCAGGAGCGGTTCGAGCAGCTGCATCAGCAGCTACTACGCAAGCAATGAATCACGCAATGCAAAGTGGGCGATACTAATGCTTTTACTATTTTTATATGTTACTTCAATATATATTGCGTCATCTCTGATAATTATAAATTTTTGCTATTCTCTCCTATGATGGAATTAGGATCTTCGAAGCCGGAAGATAATTATGTAAAGTTGTCGAAATTGATGATATAAGGAAAGTTCAATGCTCATACTTTAAAAATACTGTAGTTCACATTATGTGATTTTTACATTGCTAATAGTCACTAAATACCCGACACTTACGTTATTAACTCATTTTTTTATTCGATTAGACTAAGAGCTTATTTTATCTTTTTGCTTTTCATCTGGATTTAATGGTTTTGCATCAAAATTTGGTTGGTTCTTATAATGAGTAAGGGATGAATTTTGTCAACTGAAATTTCGATGTTTAATGCTCATTGCCATAAGACTAGACGCAATATTATATCAAATTTAGAGGTCAAAACAGCTGATATAAATTATGCTCGAAAAGATTATGGTTTAAAATGGATATCATTTTTCTCTATTTATTGCTTCGCAGTCGTCCAAGCTGAAATATCACAATAAGACGAATTCTTTTTGATTTTTTTTTATTCCGCCGTACAGCCGAGTTATTTCTTATTTTGATTTTATTCTTTGTGTATATATAATATTTGAGTCGAAAATTTTTATGCAGTAATACTACCTACATAAAACTGCTGTTGCAAAAATTTAAGTGCTTTATCCGCATTTTCGGTTCCTAATAAATGATCTCTCTGTGATAGGGGAATTTGATTTGAGCAAGGAACTTCTTGTATTAGTTTGGTTACCACTTTTATCAGGTTTGGTCAGTTTTATTGCACTTGAAGCGTTTTGTTTTGTTTTGTTTTAGTTTCTAATAAATATTTGTGCTACTATTTCCGTTGAAAGAAAAAGTGCTAAACAAATAGGGATATTCGTTGTTTGTTGCAGAAATAATGAAATATACAGTTTGATGAAGCTCTTAAAGAGCTTCTGCAATGAGCTTGCAGAATAATCAAGAATGAGCCTACTATTAAAATTATTAAAATCACTATAGGTACTATTAAAATTGTTAGAAGTTGCGAGATTTTTCCGTTTGTCGATTATTAAAAATCAATAGAGAAAGTGCCGAGATCGCCTGGTAGATTATAGAGCTTATTTTTTATTAAATCATTTGATCAATATTCTAAATTGCCCGCAATTTCAAAATTGCGAAATATCATTAAAATAATACGAACTACTCATTGCTTTTCAACTGTTGAAATAATAGATATTGAACATATATGATCGGAGGGATCTTCTGTTTTGGCAACAAATATTTTGCAAAATAAATTTCATTCAGTCGTATGTTCTCTCAGTGAACTTTCAGAACACGTAGATTGTTGTTCTTGTAAACTAGATCAAAACTGATTATGCAGTGTCTTTGGAATCTGATGCAAAAAGATGAAACATTTACTAGTGTTTCGTTTAAGCGCACCGTCGGTCGATTTGTTTATTATTTTACACCGTTCCCATAAATTTTAATAACACAATAATCGGTAATTCAATTGACTTCATTCGTAAATCACCAATATTTAAGGTATTTGAATAGGTGAAGATCTCAAATTTCGTTGCTGGGAATACCGGAAATATTTGGAAATTTGAAAAGCTGAAGGATTAAAAAAGTTTTGATTGTTACTCAGGAGCTAGAAACTTTCGCAAATAGGAAATCAACACTCGTTACATATTTTCCCTGCAATTATTACTATCTAATTTGTGTTTTTTCATATGATTTGTTGTCTTTAATTTTTTTTATAATTTTTTTTAGACTCTCTTCCCAATCTCTTAATGAGATGATTTTTATAAAATTTACCTAGAAGTTGATCTCTTTTCAACCTTCATTTAAACGAATTCGTTGATTAGTTATATGATAAAAATGTCTGTCACATCTAATAGCATTCCAGTTCTATATTTGTTTAAAATTTTAAAATATTGGTTGCTTTTTTTCGAGTGCTCTAATCATTGCTAGTGTCTCCATCGTAACATCATTGTAATTTCATTTATGATATGGTTTGTTATTGCAATTGCTATGACTGTTCAAAATCATCAAAATGATTGCTGAATTTATCACAGTTACTGACTGCGGTTATGAAAATCAAATTTGATTTAATTGGTGGTGATTCATCCTTCAACAAACTGATTTTCTTTTTTTTGGATTCAATGAATAATGATTATTATTTAAAGAGAATAGAAAATAAGAATAGAAAATAAGAACAGCGCCAATAATCCCATCGCCATTCTTCTTATTCATCACTGTGACAAGTTATTCCAGGTCATCATGGATACTTTTTAAACATTCTCAATAATATAAAAATTTTTACTTGAATTCTTATAATAAATTCTTTGTTCAATAGAAACATTCAAAGTTACTGAAAACCTGTAAAAAGATTGATTGGTTTATGGTGAAATCTAGTTTCATCTATATTTTGAGCATTACGTGCATGTGAATTGCATTTGCAAATTTAGCGGGCTCCCATAAACCACTCTTCTATTAGCAATTCAAGTTTTAAATCTCGTAATTCCAGAAATTGAAAATTCAACTCCCTCCATCACTATTGAATTCAATTAATTATATGATAAAATGGGGAATTATTAAAACAGTTAAAATAACACCCTAACAAATTAACATTATGATAAAATACTTGGATGATAAAAATAAACGAAGGTCTTACATGGATAAGTACTCAACATTCAATGGTAATGATAGAACCGTAATCAATTTCAGTGTTAATGATAAAACTTTGATCATTCTAACCAAAATCAAAAAGTCTGATCATTCTAATCAAAATTTAAACAATCCATATATTCCTTAATCTTTAGGCTTCAATTAGACATACCTCTATTCCAATTTCAAAAACTTATCTGCTTTTTCCATACTTCAGTATTACATATTATGGTAATTGTAAGAGCGGAAAGAGGAAAGGAATTAGCGAAAAAACGGATGCTTCTTCCACATTCCATAAAAAATTAGATGAATTATTTTCTCACCTAATAAAACTGCTTTGCATTGATACTAAAAGAAACGATGGGAAATGTCATCTGGAAGTAAACATTGCTGACAATTTCCACTTGAAAGCGCATCCATTATCAATAAACTATAAAACAGGTTTAGTACATTCATACTTATGGCAAACAAAGCAGTTACTGCCATCTCATCTTTTCCCTTACGTCCTAACCTTTCTACATTTGTTACTAGTTTTAGCATTTTATTGAAATATTTTGCTTCTACTCAACCATTTTTGGTAGTCTTTTCAAGCACTACATATCTCTCTCTGCTTCTTTTTCTCTTTTATTCATTTATCATTACGTCTAATTCTCAGCAAAATTTTTTTTTGCTAATTAAAAACGTTATCTGCTTCATTTATCAGTTAAGCAATCTTTAGAATATTCAATTCCTCTTACTAATATCCGTTCCTTGCCTGAATTAAACTGATTTTTTTATTCTCATCTCCCCGTTTTAAAATAAAATGAAAACTTGTCTTATTTGAAATAAATTTTCCTTCATTCTTACCTATCGGAAGAATTTGATACAGTAATTGTGAGAAAAGTATAGAAAGATATTTTTTCTGAAATGAATAGTGTAGACATTAAAATAAATATAAGCACTGGAAAGCATGCGCTTCTCTTAACTTCACCAATAATTTCTACAAGATTACTGTGTTCAATAGGCACTACGCATTCCCGAAATCTCAGGAATTTATCCATATTCTGTCCAGAAACTATAAATCATGATGTATATAATCAACAAATTAAAAAGCAATCATTAATGCTGTATAATTTTGGTTGTAATTTTAGATTTTTCACAATGGTCGTAAATTTTCAGCTTTGGGCCGACGGTAACTGTTACACCGTGTGAAATAAAAATCGCTTAGAGAGTATGCATTTGCAGAACAGTCGTAGTCCTTGATTTTAGATTTATTTACAGCTTATTCCCTATCCGGCATAAATAAAGTAGTACTACACTCTCAATAAATATCGTTAATCAAATACCTCTACTTTCTTCAGATATATTCATTTATCATTAGTTTACGATTAGCTCAGCTTTGTAACACTTTATTTTCTTTGCCAAAAACGAGCGTTTCAACGTATTACAAAAGACTATTTTAATGGTTGAATAAATAATAATCGGAAGATTGCAAGAGAAAGAAGGTGAAGTATACATACGTGCAGTGCATGAAGATCATTTGGGAAAGTGACGATTGGCCTGGTTGTGTTTTTGATTCTAGTATTACTTGCTTGAACTGGATACCTAATGGCAATAATGCCGATACAGGCCTCTTAGCTACCGGTAAGTTCTTTCAATTGATGTACGTGATGTAAGTTGATTTACCGCCAGGTTCCGCTGTCATTATTAGGCATAATGATATCAGTGTCATTTAACTTATGATGTTGTTTTCAACAGATATAAACTATTAGTCTTAATTTCTAAACGTATGGAGTGTTTCACAGTTTCGCACATCATCTTAAATTCCACCTGTTTTTCTCCAGGATCAGAATCAGGAGCAGTAGGAGTGACAGCAACAGAAGTTTGTCCATTGCGAGACGATAATAGGAGAATTAATTTTAATCTTCGCGGTCACCATACTACAATAAATATAGTAGCATGGAACAAGGAGCAAATGAAATTGGCAAGCTGCGATAGTTCAGGAATAATTTATGTTTGGGTACCGAATGAAGAAAGATGGAGTGTAGAATTGGTGAACGATCGTGGTATTAAGGTTAGTGAAACAGATGGTTATGTCAAGTATAAAAGATAACTAAAATTTGGTTATGAAATGATTTATATTTTGCAAATTTTTATGTTCATTTCATCCTACAGCAACATCCATTTACTTTCATAAATATTGGCAAAAACAGCATTGTGAAAGGCTCGAAACAATAATATAGGTAATTTTAGGTTCGTGGCGTAAGCTGGAGTCCAAATGGTTTATCAGCACTTATTTGTTATGAAGATAATTTTGTTTTAATTGGTTCTGCTACGGGTCAGAGAATATGGTCTAGTTCATTTCCTGCTACTGTTAATTGTGGTGTTTGGGCTCCCGATTCGCGTGAAATTATTTTGGGATTCAGTAATGGTACAATTCAGGTGTTAAATGAACAAGGTCATTTCTCAGTTTATTCGGCATTAGGTTGTAGATTTTATTACTTTGAATAATATGTTTTAATTGCTCTTAATGACAATTATTTTATTGCGACGTGAAGTTGAACATGGTTCTGAAATGGCGAAATTTATTGATAGCATTGCTTGTCTTTGATATTAAACTGTAAATATCATGTAATGCATTGAGATATTCTCTTAATTGTCAATCTCTCGTGATAGAACAAATAAAAAGAAGATGGAAAATTTTTGCATAGTAATATTTATTTTATTTTTTAAATTTTCTGCTGTAAGGAAATGATTTGTAGGAACTAAGATACGTATTTTCAATTTTAGTTATATAAATTTATTTGATTTTATTACTTCTAGGTGCGACAATTACAGAAAGAAAAATGTATATAAATGGCGGTATTCGGTTTTTAGCAGCATCTTCACGACGTAAGAATGATAAATGGACATTAGCTGTTTGTTCTGGTGCGGGCCTTCTTAATTTTTTGTGTTCTTATGATGAGGTTTGTTTGTACGAGAGATTTATTATTTTTATTTTGCTTGAACACATTTAAAAATAAGACGATGTAAGATGGACATTAGTTCTCCTCTTCTCACGGGTCTTTTGTTTTGCAGGAAATACATTCTTACAAGGAATTCCTTGTTTTTATACGATGGGACCTGATAGGCTAACAAGTTTTGGTTTTAGGTTTTCTCTATAAATATATTTTTTAAGGGCTTTGATTTAAGGAATTATCAGTTTCTGTCTAAATTTATTTTGTTAAAATAGAAGAGATGATTTAGCAATCGCTTCTAGTGTGCGTTTTTTGCTAAAAGAAGTTTTGCGGTTTCTTTAGACTTTTAAAATTTTATGTTAAAATAATTATTTTCTTTGTTCAGTTCTAAAAAGAAGCGCTTCTAGACTTCATAAATTGAAATTTGTTTATAATTTTTACCATTTATTTAGATTGATAGTGCGAAGTGGCAGTGTAATGAAACCCTATTAAGCATTCAGTGGAATGCGAATGGTACACTGCTGGCTGCTGTTTGTAAAGAAAATCATTTCTTTATTATGACATATCAAGGAAATATTGTCTGCGATAGCCAAGTTTCGCAACCTTCGGCTACTGCTCTCACTGCATTTACTTGGGTTCATGATGATCGCTTCATTATTGCCACATCAGGTTTCAATGTCTTCAATTTTAAAAGTTTTCTTAACTTATAGAAATTTCTGAAAAACAGAAATATATCTTTCTTATTTACTTGTATCCTGCTGCCAACTTACTAATCCAGAGCTTATTAGAAACTATTGACTGCGGCAGCAAAGTAAGCACGTTGTAGGTAAAATATTTCAGGGAGGACGACGTACCTTTAAGTATTGTACGTCTTCATCCTTTCGCAACGTGCGAATCTTTTTTGCTATGCGAAATAAATTTGATTTCCTGTCTTCTGCTGTATTGGACTTCTGATTAGGTAATCAGTTGGCTGTTGGACGGGTTCTGCATGATGTGCCGTCGTTATTCAATTTGGTTGCTTACAACTTATGGCAACTACTGGGCGCATCTGCACGGCGTGTCGATGTACTCCCACTACCTCCACGCGAGCGGAATGCTATTCGTGCGTTGGATCATCACATAATTAGAGTTAGTCTTTATTCTTCATTTCAGTTTTATAGTTTTCTTTAATAATTTTTACGATCTAAATCTCTTTTTTTAGAAAAACTGCTTTGATTCTAAGAAATTTCTGAAGAACATCTCATAAATTCATGAATTATGGTGAGAATTGATGTTTTTAATTATCATGTACGATATACGATATATTTTTTTAGTGTCGTGTTCCTTCACGTAATGACATGCTGATGAAGGTTTGTGAGCCCTCCGACTGGCGCTGGTATTGTACAATACGCCCTGTACCAAGCAAAATTCATACATATGTGTTATGCATGGAGCACATGGCTGGCCTTATTCCTGTCCTGCTCGGCAAACAAACGAATAGAATCATTCCTCAATTTCAGATTTCTCTTTGCAATCCCAAATTGACATTGTTAAAATCAGACAGTGAAAGCTCTGTGCAAGTTGGTGGGTTCTAGAATTACTTTCTCTATTTGGACAATAGCTTTGATTGCGACATGCACCAGTATTACGCACTTATTTCAGTTCAAATTTGGAAGCAGTTTTAAAACTAATTTCTGATATCCTATTGGGAGTTTCGTGCAGAAGATTTTATATAGAGGCATTTATTGCCACATAAATTTGTGATTTTATGTGCAGTGATCCATTCACTTGCAGAAGATGTAGGCGCATTTACTCGACCATCTGCACAGCGAAATTCTGTTTGGAGAAGAAGTAAACGCCATCTAAGAGTTTTTATGAATCGTTATGTTAGCTGTCCTATTAACAGAAACAGTGGTAAACTAGTTCAGGTATATGCATTTTGCTATGAAAAACCTATGAACTCTAGAAATACAATGGAAGTTCTTTATTATTATGTTCTGAGTAAGTAGTAATTTTTCAGATTACATCCAATGTATGGTGCACTCGTTTCAAAATATTGTCCGTTACAACCAATATTCTTCCAACTTTTCTTGCTCAAGTTTGTTTGCTTCTTAAGCAGCTTTCAGTCAAAGCATTTACTAGCTAAGGATTTTTCAACTAGTAAATCTGGGATAAAAAAGGGATAAATCCAAAAAACTCTCTAGAGTAGCCCATTTGCAAAGGGCCTTAATTTCAGGTTGTTTATAAGACATCAGTTCTTCACTTACAACCTCGTCAAATGACAGTACAATTGGCTGACTTGACCAAAAGGACCGGCAGTCCTCTGTCAACTTCTCATTGTAGAACATATTGTAAGCCAATAAGCAGTGCACAATCGAATAATAACAGTGGCTTTTCGAGTGAAAGCAATGTTCGCAATGCTACTATCGTTCCAAATGATCGGTATATGCCTGTATTTTAAATTTTCTTTTGTGTATTTAAATTCCTTGCCATGAGTGCAAAAAACATATTACATTAAAATAATTGATGTCCTTCCAATCTTCATGAGTTTTACTAATAATTCTTTATATATGATTTGTCATTTTAAATTTTGAGAGAGGGAGGAAATCTGATGAGAAGACGTGGTGTGGGAATGGACATAGAACCACTGATTGATGAAACAGTCGAGGAACCATTATCAATTGAAGAGAAACTTCTTTTTCAAGTACGCTCAGTTTTTTGATACTTTTTGATCAGAATGGTCGGTTTATAAAAAAAATTTTTGTCTTAACTAGATATTGATTTGTTTCTTGAAAAGTTCATTTTATCAAAGTTAAAGACATTATTCGGATAAAAAATGATACAATATGTTATATGCTACAACAAGAGATTCTTTCAAAATATAAATAATTCGTTTTCGTTTCATGTTTGTTAGGTTACAGAGTATCTTATCAGAATTTAATGATCTGAAAGTGGCCGTAGAAAGGCATATTGCAAAAATGAAATGTTTTGCCAGCGATCTTGAAAAACCATCGCAGAAGTTAGATTCTTTCGGTGGAACTACTAATGTAATAAGATATGTTTCGAAAGTATCAACTAAGGCAACAACTCTTCCCAAGGAGGTATGCGTAGTTAGTCCGGGTATGAAACCGCAGCGCAATGAATTCACCCATATTGAACCTTCAACATCTAGCAGTCGATGGTCTCAACAATTTGATGATATTGAGGTTGTTATTACCGGTTGTTCATTATAGGTCCCATTTAGTCTAATTTTGTTGATTATGTTTTCATACACTTTTCATTTTTTCTGCTCAAAGCCATATTGATTATATTACAAAACCGATTTTTTAGTATATTGATGAGGATGACGCTGTTGTCATGCGTGATGCTACTGAACGCACTCCACTCATTGATTGCTTCAGAGCTGCTGAAACCTCTCGCAAAGGTAATAGTTTTGAAGACATTACTTTTTAGTAATACCTAATATAGTATTTCTGTAAATTCCTTGCAGGAAAAGTATGCAAAAGTAGTTTGCTACGTATGATATTTTTATAATGATACTTAGCGTTTTGCATAATTCTAATATCTTGAATATTTCAAAATGAAACCTATAGTTTTAGGGATGAGGCAGTTAAGTGATATAACATCGGTACTGGATAAGTTAGCAAAGTTAGCAAATGATCTGACTATGCGCTGTGCGGTGGGGCAGCTAAGTAATAACGAGAGTTCAAATCCGGTGAATCTACAGTCTTTACCATATCGTTGTATGAATGTAAGTGTCACATCATATAATCGAAAATATAATAAAACTCAAAAGGAACATTCCATTATCTATAAAAGGTGTCATTTATTGGCATTTTCATATGACAGAAACATTTTGAGTACAAGAAGTCAAATATTTTATTGACTTTTATTCACTATTAAATGAAAAAAACTTGAGAAATTAGATTTTTCGAAGAGTTTTTAAATTTAGGATTCGATAAAGGAAAGCCACGCAACAGTATCATCTCTGAGAACGCAATTGAAGGATATTTCGAAGAAAGTTTCACAAATTGAAAAAAAAATTAGTTATGGTAAATCAGATTTTTTATTTAAAAATTTTTAGTTTCATAGAGCATGTAAAACAATCTTCAGTTTAACTCAGTTGTTCGTTTACGTAAAAACATTAATTTAAGGTGATGAATTACTTGATGAAGTCTGCGGTGATTTGCAAGAAAGAATTAAGCATATCAAAGCAGTGCTTGGTGAACAACCTACAATAAATGATGAAAATATCTCTTTCCTTACTATGAATAATAAAGCGCCTTTTTGGAATGAAGCTAGCCAAGTGTATCAGGTATGCTTACTTTCTCTCTTTAACTCAAAAGTAAAGTAAGAATACAACAATGAATCAAAAAATTAGAGCAACAAATTAGTGTAACTCTCATATCATCGGATTTCCAGGAATATTTGATAACTTTATCCGTTGTTTTTATATGGTCCGGTCAAACTCCTTTCTCATATTCGTTACCTAATGACTATTTTCGAACTATCATTTTGTTCAAGTCACAGCAGTTTATGTTTCTGAATATGTTTTCCTGTACATGATATTCAATTTTAACTTGAAGCTCAAAACTTCAGGATTGTTCTACTTTATAAATTAGCCTTTTGATATATGATATACACGCGTGAATGATATAAAATTTAATTAGGATAGGTGTTGTATAAAATCACAGGCTAGTTCGACTGCATGATATTTAGTATACGCGAACTTTTTCTGATCCTAATTTCAACTACGCTTATTGTTTATTTATGTTTGTAACTTCTCAACCATGTTATTCTTTTTATTTATACAGTTAACAATCATTTGATTAGAAGTATAATGTGGTACATTGATTCATTTCACTGGAAATGTAACTGTAGGTCACTTTTTAGCTTGAAATTAATGTTTATATGATCAGAAATTAGTATTAACAGCTTTTGATCAATTATCGGCAACTTTTTATCTACAAAACTGATCAATAATAATCCTTGATGAGCTCCACCAGTATTTTTTTTGTTATAAAATTCTTTATTTTACGTCTGAATGAATGAATTGCCTAAGAATCTGTATAGAATTAATTTCCTATTTATTTGAAGTTTAACTATTTCAGCTAGATTTTGGTGGTCGTGTAACTCAAGAATCCGCAAAAAACTTCCAAATCGAATACGACGATCAGCAAGTGATGCAATTTGGACGAATAGAAAATGGCGCCTATACGCTTGATTTCCGTTCACCATTTACTGCTGTGCAAGCGTTTGCTATTGCACTTGCATCCATTACTCAACGTTTAAAATGATGTGAGGTTAAAGGAATATTTGGATGTCCAATTTTTTTTTAAAATGATTTTGTGGGTGATTAGTTTTTTAAACATATGAGCTAGTAATGAAGAAAGAGACAAGATTCGTCAATGAAACCATTTATTTGCATAAAATGATCTATCATTCTGATCAATCTTATGACATCTGTTTTTAGTTGCTTTTTGGTACATTGTTGATTGCATTGTGTACTTACAATATATTTAATAGTATCGAAACATAACGACGTGTCAACCCGATTTTTCTTTATTTATTTTGTCAAATGGTGCGATTTTTGGTTGGTTTTGTATCGTTTCCATGATCCGATTATTCACTCAATCAGTAACCGGTATTTTTATTTGCTAAACTTTGGCAATTGAATGCCGAATATGTAATCGCATTATATGTTTCAGTTTTGTATTGTTTCTAAATTTTCGCTATATTCATCTTTATTCGGTGTACTATGACTATAAATAAAGTTGGTGAAGTCTTTCAAAATGTATTTTTAGATTTGTTGTCTACGTACTTTTCTTTTACAGTTGTTTATTTGGGATATTGACTAAATAGGCCAATCGTAGGAGTTCCTTTTTATAGTGACTTATAAACAGTGTTTTTATCCAAGATATATTTACCCATGTAAACTTTGAACTATTATTGTAGAAAAATGTATTGCCGCTTTTTCTTAAAGAGAGGTGGCATTAACTTTCACGGTTTAGCATGTGATGACTGAAACTTCCTTTCCAATGTGATAAACATTTTTCCATTCTTTCCATTTCATATCTTCGTATAGAATTAAGGTCAACAGCTGTTTTATCTCCATATGAAATTGAAAGTGTGAAGAGCTTGGCATGCGATATTATGAATGGAAAACAATGGTATTACATCAAGGCATTGCTAAACTTGACAACAGGCTCCAGCCCTACACTTATAATAAATCATGATTACTTATAATAAAGTAATATGATAAGATCACTGTGCTACCAGCTGCGAGATCTTCCGAAGGAAGCAACGAAAATCGCAACTTCGGAAGTATATTTAATATATAATGCAGTCGAACATTTTTTATTTAATAAATGTCATTAATAAATATAAATACTTCTCTTCAGAGTATATATATTTAGGCGATTCAGCAATTATCGATAGAACGAGTTGCAACATATAACGAGATATGGGAGGCATGCTGATTACATCCAAACGGTGGTGCTTTTCAGCGAAAAAAAATATTTTGAAAATCGATAAAGTCGAATTATTGACCGAAGGTGAAATAACTCAGTTCTGGTTCCACTCTATACTTTTCAAATCAGTGCCTTCCTGGATCATTTCCCACAATGGACTCATTTCCCTTAGTCGTTGTACTTCTTTAATACAAAGATCAGCGGTATAATCAATTTCCTGAAATATATGCAAAAAGCATAAAATCTTTACATCAAAGGCGAAAATCAAATATTCTCAGTGCATAAAACCCTTGATATTGCAGATAGAAAAGTAACCTTTTCGGTTGTGAATCGTCCAATCCCAAATCTGATGCTGGAGTGAGCCGAATCTTCTTCTGAACCCATAGCCCGCAGGACATATGAAGGTTCAAGTGATTCACTGGTACATGCACTGCCTGATGATAACGCCACATTTTTTAGTGCCATTAACAAACTTTCACCTTCAACGCAAGAAAATGAAAGATTTAAGCAGCCTAAAAAGGTATACGTAAAATATTTAAATAATTAATCAAATTTTTATTATTTGAAAATTGGTATTAGGTTCATAACTATTGCAGCATACAAAAAACTTACTGTCAACTTCAGTTTCTATCCCTGAATAAAGCAATCATAAAACTAATCTTGATAAGTTTGTTCTGAATCACCATTTCGCACAACATGGCTCAACTTAGAATTTATTCGATCCAGTAACCGCTTCGATAGCCGTTCGATGTGCTTTTGATCCATTTCCATTTCTTCTGCTGCGATTGCACAAGCCTAGACTAGATGAAAAAAACTCTTATTTAGCTAATGAATCCAAACTTCTAGAAAGAAAAAAAGAATAAAAAGAACTTTGCCAAAGCCAACAATAAGAGGTGTTGGTAGAGTTCCCGATCGCATGCCCCTCTCCTGCCCACCTCCTGACATTTGTGCTTCTAATCGAACACGAGGTCTCCGGCGAACATAAATTGCTCCAATACCTTAGAAGCATTTGTTTTTAATAGTTCTTTTCCAATAATCATAATGTTTTATGCAACTCTTCAACTTTTCAGTTATATGCAATTTTATATATACTAATTCTCTTAAGGATCACTCACCCTTTGGCCCATAAATTTTATGGCCACTGATAGACATTAGATCAATGTTCATGTCGTTAACATCTATCGATATCTTCCCAATAGCTTGTGCTGCATCGCAGTGAAAAAATACGTTTCTTTCTCGACATATTTTCCCTATAGCTACGCAAAAGACAAAATTTTATTTCTAATCACAATAATAAATAGTTACCTACGTATGACTTTCTGATATAAGGACTTTTGCCTGACCTTCAATATAGCTAAGCATAAATACCTAAAACCAATTATGACAAGCTGAATTAAAGCGAAATATAAACTGTTGCATTCAAATAATAATATTTTTAGCATGAAATAATATTTTAGCTTGGAAGAAACATAATAAAAATAACCAATTTCTTTCGTAGGTTGTATGACACCAATTTCATTGTTCAGAACCATAATGGATACAAGAATAGTTTCATTTGTAATTGCATTCTCTAATTCCTGCAATTTGAAATTCAGATTTCTGGGGTGGAATACAACATCCTGAATGATAATATAAAAATCATAATTATGTCATATTATCATTGCTCTATTGCAGTTTTTACTCAAATACCCTGCCTTAAAAATTGCACTAAGAGCACTCAAAATAACATAAAACGTGCTTTTAAACTTATTATTCCATTTCTCTTGACGGGTAAATAGGTCACTTTGAAACCTTTAGCTGACAAATAACGACAGGAATCCAAAACGCATTTATGTTCCTAAACAGATCTGTTAATCATTTTATATAAGCAGAATATGAGAAAACAAAAAAAAATGTTCCTGCACAATTTAATACATTTAAATAAACACAAATCCTAACCGTCTGTACTGTGATCAGATGATTTTTTCCAGTTTCTCTGTAAAAATTGGCTACTCCTTTGATGGCGATATTATTTGACTCCGTAGCACCAGATGTGAAAATAATTTCACGTGAACCTGCTCCAATCAATTTCGCCACCTGAACAAAAAACTAGATAACGAGAGAGAAATATATTCGGAAGCGCACGAATACCCGATCTTAACTATCATATCAATGAGATTTGTCAAAACTTCTACCTGCAAGCGGGCTTTTTCAACTGCTTCTTCAGCTTCCCATCCATAAAAATGAGTTTTACTATGAGGGTTACCATACGCACTTACCATATATGGTATCATGGCGTCCACGACGCGTGGATCCTTCAAGCAAATTTTAAATTCTAAAAAGCTCGAAAACTCTATGCAAAAATCTGAAACTTCCAGTAATGAGTATGTTAATATCTAATTACTGCAAACTCAAACAACCTAAAACATTTTTTTAATGGAGTGATACCATTATTTCTTGCAAACTGGTAACCTATTACTTTCGATGGAAGAGATGAAACAGGTAGTAACCATCGGTGTAGTTGCTTGCATATCCAAATACAAAGGTTTTAGTTGAGAATTACAGAATGCTTTCTTTGTCGTAGCACTGACTGCATAACACCTTAAAGCAGTAATAATAGCAGTTCCAAATTTAGACCAACCAATAACCGTCGCTGTAAACATTACCTGAAATTAAATCACTAATTATGAGCCGAATGCATTATATTAAGTAAATGATATAATGACATTGATAAAAGCAATTAAATTTATGATACATTACACATATATAAAGATATAATCAGATATGAGAGAATCAAATAAATAATGATACGGTTTTAGTTCATTTCAATAGGATTAAATTTAATTTGAGATAGATGAACGTGAAAAAGGAAAATGCCGACGTCTTGAGAAAAAAGGATATGAAATAAAAATGTTAGAAGCATAATAACGCAAGCATGCCAATTAATGATATATTTTTCCCATAGTGCATCTCGTAAAAATGAATAATCTACTATGAAATGATGCAAGGCGTGAATAGCACCAACATAAGACGCATTCTAAAGAGAGCTGCAATCGTAGCGGAAAGTTTCAGCAGGAAATGTACGATACCGTATCTGAACAATGTTTGGAATAAGGTTGTCGTGTGTTTTTTCAATGAAGTGTGGATGGATGTAAGTGCGGAGGAGGAGCAGCCCGGGAGGAGCATGCCAATACCGAGTCGTGCAAGCGTCTACGCCGAGGTCAGTTTATATTCATCTTATATTCCGTCATGCCTTTTCTCTCCTAATGATTGACTCTTGACCTAAAATGGAACTGAATTAAAAAGTATATATTTTAATATATGAATCACCAATACATTTCCACGCATTTAGTGCATGTGCATTCTAAATGTTTCGAATGACTTAGAATAAATAATATGGCATGTAATCATGTAAGTATGAATAAAAGATATTGTTTATACAATCTGAGTTTAAACGCTCTTTGAAATGAGTAATAAAGTTTAAGAAATGAAAAAGCATTGTGCTATCCTAAGATACGAAGAAATTGTTTGCATTCGGGTAATCTAACTTCTTTCGCAGAAATATTTTCTCGTTTCTATAATTGTAGCAAGCAGTTGTTTTATTTTATCATTTTTAGTAACTATATAAAAACGCGAAAAAACTTTTTTCAGGTGAATCAGCAGAAACCTCGTGAATATTGGGACTACGAATGTCATATGATAGAATGGGGTAATATCGATGATTACCAATTAATTAGAAAATTAGGACGTGGCAAGTACAGTGAAGTTTTCGAAGGTGTCAGATCACCTTTGGATGAAAAATGTGTCATTAAAATTCTTAAGGTTTGTTTTGATTATACTGAAGTTATGCCTTACCGAGGCGCCCATAATATTATAAGAATACAGTAGGAGAATACTTACTAGTGCACGAAAACGAGTCAGATAAAAAACTTTTCCTGGTTGTAAAATAACTTAGCAGGAAAAGAGCTTTACCTCTTTTTTCTGAAAAAGGCACGAATTATGGTAGTATTGGCATGATTACTCCTTTGAACGCTATGAGCATTTTTAGTAGGGAAAAGCGAATCGTATTTTTCAGCCTGTCAAAAAGAAGAAAATAAAGCGTGAAATCAAGATCTTGGAGAATTTAAGAGGAGGAACAAATATCATTACACTGCTCGATGTTGTAAAGGATCCCATTTCTAGAACTCCAGCACTTGTTTTCGAATATGTCAACAATACCGACTTCAAGGTTTTTCTTTTACGATTACCGAATACATATTTCGATATTTGAATTACTGTTTTCATCCTTAATAAAGCATGTGAAGATGTCGAAATGTTCCAAAGGAATTATTTTTATATGAATAGTAGTTTTACGCTGCAGAAATAGTCATCATTAATTATAAGTGTTGTTGTTCAGTCAGTTAATTAAATTTTGGTACTTAATAGCCAAAAAATACAAATCAGTTTATCCCTGAATACTTTTATTCCTTTAAATCGTTTTCCTGTTAAATATTACAGTAACATCATTGGTGGGAAAATGTAGTGAATGGTAGTAACCCATCAACATTAGTGCTGGTGGATTTTCTGGCAATGTTCAATAGGTCATGATGAAATTGTAAGTTTAGGATATTCACTAATTTATATATATATATATATCTTCAGCAGCTTTATCAGACTCTGACCGATTACGATATCCGCTATTATTTGTACGAACTGTTGAAAGCCCTTGATTACTGTCATTCACAGGGCATAATGCATCGTGATGTCAAACCTCATAATGTTATGATCGATCATGAAAGGCGAACGGTTATTTTATTAATCTTATTAGTTTTATAAGTTTATCGTTGTCTTATAAATTATTATTAATGTCTGTCGGTTTGCTTTTAGATTTTTCGGCTGCAAAGTATGTGGCAATTATATCCACGTTTTGAAATTTATTCTTTGTTTCATGAGAGGGAGGAACATTTGGAATCAATGTGTACTTTTAGTTGAGACTTATTGATTGGGGGTTGGCTGAGTTTTATCATCCGCGTCAAGAATACAACGTACGTGTTGCATCGCGTTATTTCAAAGGCCCCGAACTCCTAGTTGATTACCAGGTCATATTCGTTGTATTTTCATTTTCATCTTATCATACTCTTGTTTTTCATTCGAATCTTTCTAGTTAGTTTTTTTTTCCAAGATTATAATTTCCGTTTTAGTGTTATGATTATTCTCTGGATATGTGGAGTTTAGGCTGCATGCTTGCGAGCATGATTTTTAGGAAGGAGCCATTCTTTCACGGTCATGACAACTATGATCAGGTTTGTTTAATCTTGTTTTTAGGTAGAAATGTAAAAAATATGAATTTTATGAATGTTTTTGATTTCAACGCGACCTTTCTATATGTGCAGACTTTATATTTGATTAGAGTGCATGTTTTGTACTTTTCAGCTAGTGCGAATTGCAAAGGTTTTGGGTACTGAAGAGCTGTTTGAATACATAGACAAATATCAGATTGATTTAGATCCCCGATTTAACGATATTCTCGGACGGTTAGTTTTAATCCATGAAATAATTTTCTATTATAAGCTCTATAATTATTCTACTTATTTCATCATTTTGATGAATATTTCTTAAACTTTCCTAAAGACTTTTTTATAGGCATTCTAAGAAACGTTGGGAACGTTTTGTGCATAGCGAAAATCAACATCTGGTTTCTGCGGAGGCAGTAGATTTTCTGGATAAATTGCTTCGTTATGATCACCAGGAACGACTTACTGCAAAAGAAGCTATGCAGCATCCATATTTCTATCCTGTTGTTGAGAGTGAGCAACACAATAAACAAGATCTTGCTACGTCTGTTAATAACTGTAAGTTTTACTTACATAGGATAGATAGAAAAGAATTACATTTTCTTTTTATTTTGCTGGTATTTCTCTTAGTTGTAGAATCTTTTTTTGGAATAGTAAGCATTCTTGAGTATCTTTGTGGCGTCTGCGTTACCATATCAGCGTAATCTTATTTTTAGCTGGAACACCAGGAAGTTTGAATGCACCGCTGGGAACTCCACTTTTAAATAATAGTGGTACAGTGTCTTCGCCTCCAGCTACCACGCAATCAGCACAGTCCTGACTGATAAAAGTAAATTTACATAGCAAGATTATCACACGTATGACAATGTGCAAAAGCACTCTTTGTTACTTTTCAAAATGCATACTGATAAACTATCTCATAAGAAGAATTTGGTGGCTCTGGCATGAAAGTGAAAGAAATACCCCCTCTTAATTCTCGTCGTTCGATTTCTAGATAATGTTATACTCGGTTTTTTGCTCAGCGAAGGATGTGTATAAAAAATCATGAGTTTTTTCTTCATCAGTGTTCTCTCTCTTTCTGATTTCTTCCATCAAATGCATGTGGATTTCATTCGTTGATTGTATGGATGATTTGTTCTGAAATGAAAAATGTTTCATGAATATGACAGTGTTATCTTGCGAGATATTGGTGAAAGACTGCGCCACGGTACGGCTAACACAGATTTTCCTGACGGTGTGCTAACTTTTCTTATGTTGACCAAATTGATATGGATTACATTTCCATCAGTTTTATTATGCTCATGATTTCTTAAAGCCCAGTTCTTTTATGTATGTATTGATTTCATTGGTAAATCAACTTCTTTCGCCTGAACACGTGGTTTGGTGCATACAAATGGAGCATATTCTATCCTAGCTTTACATTCCTAAAATAAATCAATTGAAAAAAATGGAGGGGGGGAAGCGTCAGCAATAATTGATTGATAGAGTTGACCTATCCCCTTCGAAATGGTCTCCCATCTGACTTCACACATTTGCAAAAGCAGACCTTTCTTGGTAAGCATTCCTCAATCTTTTGTATCGATTAGTAGAGACATATGAAAGAATCCCTCCCGTGATTAAATTCTTAAATATGTTTTGCCTTCGAAGTATGTTACATTCTTTACGCAAGTATGTTACATTCTTTCCTTCTAATTTCCATGCTGCTGATGACGATAGAAATTTTTTCCAGTATTTGACGACAATCAAAATTGAACACCTCGCAGAACTATAAACTTTAAATAAACAAATGAAGTACTTCCACATTTGAGACCGATTATATATGATTCATTGCCCGAACAATGTTATGAAACTAATACTCCAGCAGAAATGAAAACTTTCAGGACTAAATGAATTAAGCATATATAGCCTACAAAAAGGTAAATGCATGTTTAGCCAAAGTGCACAGTGGAAATTTTTTGAAAATATAAAACTAAATAAAATAATAGAGATGCTCCATAAAAATGAAGAAGAGAAGACAATATCTTGCTGGCATACGAAAATGCAACTATTTAATAGCTCCCTAAGTTTGAAAATTTTCCTTTATTCAGCTGTTCACACCATTTGCACTATTATCGTTGATCGTTTCTTCATTGTCCGCTAGGTCCACTTTTTTTCCTTCAAGTTATTTCAGTTTTTCTATAGAAAATATTAATACGATGCGATTAATACTGTGATGGATATTAAAAGTTAATATTCATCACATATTGCTCGCATTTAAATTTTAGAGAGCCAATAGTTCCAAAATTCTTATTTGGGTATGTTAGAGTGTTTGCGCGATTTCACATTAATGAAATGAAGGCTGAATGATTATATAAGTTTAAAATCGAGGTGGTGAAAAACCCTAAGCTACCATGCGTTAGAAAATTTATAATGTTGCATCATCTCATGCTGTTTTCGTAAGAGATTAAAATCTACTGTCATAGTTTTTGCACCTTCAGGTAAAAATAATAAATAAAAGCACTTAAAAAAAAACGACTGCCTTATAAGTAAGTATTTAATAATGAATGGAATATAAAATAGTACTAAGAAGCGAATTTTGTATAGATTCCTCACGTATATTTTAAAGGCAAACCTGAGTACCACACAGCAACGATGCAGTTGTAGAATCACAGCATAGTTCTTCAGAAGTAAAATCTGTACATGACGGAATATCACGTCCATTGGGCAATTTTGTTCTTGGAATGCGCAAAAAATCAAAAAATGTATGTGCGCAAGCTTCTAATGCACTGAGTCGCCGATGTGGTGAATAAACAAGCACAACTGATATAAGATTTACTGCTTCCAGGTTTGCATTCGAACGGAAAACACGTATCCATGGGCATGGCTACAGACTGATGATTGGAAAATTGAACAAAATGCAAACATTTCGGAGTCAATCAATAAGAATAAAAAACTGACAAAGTGGAATTCAAAAAGAAATAAACAGAAAGCGATGAATTACTGCAGTTAAAATCTTCTGTTGAATCAATAATTGTCATGTTCTCAAAGATTTTCCACAACTATCAATTCACAACGAGATACAATATTCAAAACTCATATTTATTGTTACCTATCATTTCGTATCAGTAAATAACTGATGCTATTAAGTGCTCACTTTGATAGGTGGGAAGGTTCGTTCCTTATAGTCTGGGTTCATCTCATGAATATGTGTTTTTGACGGAGTGCCAAGAACTTTGATGATTTCGACCAGCTGATCAACACCAGAATCACCGGGAAATATCGGTTGACCCAGTAAAAGTTCTGCTAGAACCGCTCCCGCTGACCATATATCGATACTGCAACAAGTGATCAAATAATTCATAGATATATAGCCCTAGTTGATTAAAAAATAAAATACCTTTCGTAAGAGGATGTAAATTAAAATACTTGGGAAGATGAAAATTTTGAAATATAGTCAGCTTCAAAGAATCTTCATTCACTATTGAAGTACAGCAGGAGAAACTTTGTTTAATACCTGCTCGTATAATTGGTAGCGCCGAAAATAAGCTCTGGTGCACGATAATAGCGAGAACAAATATAAGAAACATTCGGCTCGCCTCGAACAAGATATTTGGCTGAACCAAAGTCACAAAGTTTAAGCACTGCAGTTTCAGTATTGATTAGTAAATTCTGTGGTTTGATATCTCTGTGGCAAATTCCTAAAAGATATCAGAATAATTTGAGCGCGAAGTTCCATATAACGCAAAAATTCTCTATGATTTTCTGAGTAATATAGAAGAAAAAATCAGGATCAGTCACATTTTCAAAGCTAACAGTTTTGTATTGCTATTTTTCTTGCATCGCTTAGATTCTTGTACGGATGAAGACTATAAATCTATTTTTTTGTATTTACATATGATGGATGCTGATCAGATTAAACGAAATCTAACCAAGTCGATGAATATACGCTAGAGCTCGAAATAGTTGGAACATGTACAACTTGACATATATAATAGGTATCGTTTGTCGTAATTTGGAATAATGTCTGGCGACGCGATAAACTGTCTCTGGCATGAATCTATCCGTAAAAATGAAAACTAGGATTTAATGAAGAACTATTTTGTAATATGTATTATTTGACTATGTCCGGAAAATATCTATTCTGGTAAACTCGTTAGTAAAAAGACTTTCAAAACAAAGAAAGGAAACGAAAAATGAAATAGAAATGAATTGGAAATATGAGACTTACTCTAAAATTAGATTCAAATAAAGTTCGTCCTTCTTTTCACCACCTGAATAGTAAAAGTATTTGAGCTGCACAATATTCTTATGATCTAACTTTCTCATTATATGCAATTCACGATTCTTGAAGCGCTTATCTTGTAGGACCTTTTTAATAGCAATTTGTTCTCCCGTATCGATCAGTTCAGCCAAATAGACAATGCCAAAGGAACCGCTACCAACTATCTGCAAAAAAGACGAGTGAAATTTTAGAGATTAATTTAAGGATACTTTAGAAAGAAATCTTATTTAAAATTAACTTTTATATCTAACAAATTGATTTCCATACTAAATGTACAATTAATAATCGAAAAGCTATAAATAGGATTGAAAAAAACAAAAATAAATTACTGGATTTAGTTTCAAATTCATTTATCTCATTGAGAAAATTCATTTATTTTTTGAAATAATTTTCAGCAATAAAAATCTTTAAACAAAATGAGTTCAATTTTGGAAAACAAACAAAAACGACCTTAGCACAGGTGTATTGCACTTCTACTTGACGATCAGGTCCCTGTCCAGGTGAGGCAATAACTGTAGTCATTAGAACAATATATCACAATTGACGACTACAGTTTTACGAGCGGATAATTTTAGTCATACAAATCAGTCTAGTAATAATACCCACTCTTTTAATCCGATGAATTCTAGAAAAAATGGAATAAATTTGAAGACTAAAATTCAAAGATTCTGTTGAAACTGAATGAATTTAAACTACATAATTCTTCAAACTCAAATCCTGGTCAATAAATTCAGTGTGGTTTTTCCTTACAGAAATGTGTTGAACCAAACGAAACTGAAATCAAAATTACTAACAATACTGTCTTTCTTTCTTCACTATGTCCATAATAAATGACAAAATACTCCGACTGCGTTAAACAATAGCAACAAACTTTACTTGTTTATGTAGAAAGACATTTCATAATGCAATATTAGCAAAATCCAATGAGCCTTTCTAATAATAAATCTCACATCTAAGTGGATGCATTTCCTTTTGCGAACCTTTCCAGTTAATTTCTACATTTTAATTTACTTAAGACGGATAAAAGAACATATCAATCCAAACTAGTATTATAATCCTAAGTATATATATCCCAACACAGACCACAGCCGAGCATACACTCCAAAACTCACAAGCTTTATGAAAGGACCTAAGGCCCGAGCCGTTTTTAACGACAGATTGACAAAATTGCTTTGTTTTTTGTTCGCTGGTCAACACTGACCCAGTGTAGCTAGTTACTTATCATGTTATTACCCTTTGTTCACTTACTTTCATGTTATCTGTGCAATTTCCACATTTCAATCACTGATGAATTGGTATTAGTTTTCCACTGCTATATATCTGAAGACGTTGCAGCAGAAATCACGGCAAATTAGTGTTTAATAGTTGCCAAGATGTTTTTGTTGTTTTTATTATTAATATCATTCACTTATAAAATTTGATGGACTCAAATGGGTAATTTCTGAAATATTTGCAAACAAAATCACTTCTCAATTTTAAAATTTCTTGATAACGAGCCTCATTGCAGGCTATCACGACATGCTGTTTGATTATGCTTTTTGCAGTGCAACACAACGCTTTTTTGCTTATTTGATGAACAAAGCACTGATGGAACCCAGAGGTATTGTTACAATGACTAATGTGAACGATGTTTCCTTCATCAGGTCTGTTCCATTTTTTAAGTTAAAATTTTCGTAACTTCTTGCTGTTTACTAATCGCCGTCAGAATTATAATGTGATGTAGTCAATGTAGGTGTATTCTAGGTATTTTGGAACTTCATTGTTTGGATTGAGTTCATGGTCCAAAATCAATAAGGTATTTTCTTAGTATATGTATAATTTCTAGTAAAATTATCTCCGCAATCGTTCTTACATGCGTTCTAGATCATCGTTAGATGCTTTCTTAATTCAATTAATATTGTATAAATACTTCTTATACATCGATTAAGCAGTACTGCCTACTTAGTATTTATTTTACTCTTTTTATAATATTTTTGTGAACAAGATTATTTCCTAGCTCTAGCTGCAATATTTTTCCGATTTTTTCAAGTACTCATCAAAGAATCCTTGAAATAAAACTGCAGTGTGTTTTATGTCATTACCTAATTCCCAAGTCTCATTTACTGGCTATTCACTTTTTGCTTTTTCAGTTAATATTGTTCAGTTAATATCACTATATTTATTGCTAACTGCATTTAGTTTTCATTTTCTATATAATTCGGAATCTCCGCTGAAACAAATAATTTTTCCCAACTCCAAACTTTTTCATATCTGTGAAGGAATAAGGAAATATTTGATCTTTTTATGTTCATTACATAATGTTTGATCTAATTCTTTTGTGGTAATGCTGGAGATTTTGAAAATTATTTCGTAAGATATAATAGTAAGTATAATTTATCAGCAAGTGATTGGATGGTCATTTGAATCTGATTGCTGTCTTCAAAAATTAGATGGATCTTTTAATTTTTGAAACTTTTCTATATTTTTTAATGATACTGCATCAATTTTTTTTTCATTTTTGGCATTATTTTCAGCCAATATGATGCGGTTGCACTGGACCGCGAACTATTCAACTTTTATGCATTCAGTGTGGATCAGTTAATGGAGCTTGCAGGTCTAAGTTGTGCTCATGCAATAGCACGCAGTTGCGATAAAGGAAAAATTCTCATGATCTGTGGTCCAGGAAATAATGGTGGTGACGGTTTCGTATGTGCACGCCACCTAACACTTCTCGTAAGCATGTGAAAACATATGGTTTTTGTTTCAGGAATAGCCAGACGATTTGCTTTGGAATTCTAAATTAATCTATGACACCATATCTGAAGTAAGCTACCCTATGAAGTGTTCATTCTGAAGTTTTCACTAAATTGTAACAGTATCCAAAACGTCATCGCAAATGAGCATTTTAGCAGAAATTCTATCACATCTAAAAGGAAAGGTAACTTTGATAACCTTTCCATAAATTTAATAAAAAACATTCGTAGGGTTTCGAACCATTCATTTTCTATCCAAAACAGTCAAAATCAGAATTGATGGAACGCCTTGTGATGCAGACAAAAAAATTGGGTATACCGCATATCGATGATAGTATTTTCAAAAATCCACCTGAAATGAAAAATAAATTCACACTGGTTGTGGATGCTTTATTTGGATTTAGTTTCAAACCACCGTTAAGAAAACCATTTGATGAGATAATCGAGGCAGTCAATAAAAGCTCCTTACCAGTGGTGTCAATCGATATACCTTCAGGTAAATGAATTTATTGAGATATTTTCAATGCAAATATATATGTTTTTATCTTAGCATTTTCATACTTTCTTGATTTACTTTTCCACTTTTCCTATTATCCTCTTCCTTAATTGTAATTTGGTTAGAAATTACACACATCGCTTTCCGCAATCTTACATATTCCTTGGCACTTTAAATTTCACACACAAATAAGTAAATAAAGTAAACTTTAGAGAATTTATTTTTAAAATAGAATTGTTTAAGATCAAACAGGAATTTCATGGTAAAGTGCGATTTCGTTAACCAAAATTTTTTACTTTCGGTTGTCACTAATTATTGAACTGTTTTTCAACTTCAAAATGACATCCGTCTATGAAAAGTTTGATGAATGACTGTCACAATTTAAAGAATTTATTGAAATAAATAAGCTTCCAAAAAATTGAAGTTCCAAACTATGTCAAACAGCTTACATCGTTTCTATGTAATACATTAAACAGTTTAAAATTTGAAGTTTAAAACCATAACATTATTAATTAAAAATACAATACTTCTTTTAGAAAACTTCTGTAGTGTATTGAAAGTGTTTTGGATGAATTTTTTATTTCACTGACAAAATTCGCAGATTTGAAAATTTATGAACCATTTGATGAAGATATCCTTTTTTGATGATTGAACTGAGGAATTGCTTACTGAGGCGAGAGAGGTGTGTTGGATAGTGGTTAAATTAGCTGATAGCAATTGGTAGCAATTTATTTCCTTATTCGATAGTGATTTCAATACAAAACCTGATAAAAAGATTGACAAGAAGAGATAATGTTAAGAGACTGATGATGATCGTCTCTAAAAGCAAAGTAAACTATTTTGTACGATTTAAATTGGGCATTAACAAAGATCAAAAGTCATGGGATATACGAATCAATTGATACAATTGAAATGAGAACTGTGTCGAATAGTAAATCCTACATTATCCCTTGAAAATGATGATGATCTTTAACTGAGCATACCTTCTCAGCAAAGCTTCATAATATAATTTTATCATTTACGGATTTAACATTTCCTATTACGATTTTAGTTTTCCCAACATGTAGTATCATTCAAGAAACAATCACAGTATCACAAGAAAATGGGTTCATTTTCTTTTGTGCTATTAATGTTAAAAAATTTTTAGACGCTTTTCATTATTAAAAAATAATAATTAAATTGAATAAATGAGGTGTGATATGAGAAAATGATATAATATGGTAATTCTTCGTGATGAAGGAATGCATTAAAGGGTATTTCCGCTTTTTTGAACCTTTTTTTTGCGGATATCGTTAACGGTATTTTCCATCGATATTCCCTACTGCCTATTTTGCTTTGCTGATCAGATTGGTTGTGATTCTTTTGGTGATATTCATGTGAATTCCAGCTACTTTCATTTTACCATAAATTTGTTTCGCTATCAAAATGATCCCTGTACAGCATGTTCTTTCTTACACCAAATGATTCTGCGACAGCAGATTTAGTTACATTTTTTTCATCAATCTGTGATTATTCTGGTTATTCGATATGTTGTATTTCAGGGTGGGATGTCGAGAAGGGGCCGCTTGAGGGAGAATTGGCATTCAATCCTGATGTTTTAATATCGCTAACTGTACCGAAACTTTGTGCTAAACATTTCCATGGTAGAGCGCACTATGTAGGTGGTCGGTTCGTGCCGAAAGCTCTCGCTGTAAAGTATCACCTAGACCTTCCTGAATATCCTGGTACAGATTGTGTTGTAAAACTTTTCTAAACTATCTACGACTTTTTGTAAAGGCGATTATTTCTCACAATCACTTCATTACTTTGAAATCAATCATTTTATGCCGATAAACCTTTAGTTTGTAATATTGATAATTAAATAAAAAGTCTTTCTCAAAATGATTCGAAATGAAATAAATAGTAACGTTTGATCTTTATGTAAGCCAGTATTCAAAACACACTTGATGTACAAAATCCATTTCAGCTAAAGATACCATTATCCATCAAAATCTTTATCATTTGAATGTAACATGCATCGCTAAACAAGACAGCTAAAAGTAAGCTACTGTATTGTCTGTATACTCCACGCCATTTGCAACAATATGTGTGTGCATGTCTATCCATGTTTACGGTAGTTATCCCATCAACACATGAGTGGACATGCAGGATCACTTTATATTAGTGGATATTTTTGCGCAGTTTGATCTGGCGAATGTCCACTATCCTCTGGTTACAGAACGCTCATTAAAAATGATCATGAAGTGCTGCAAATTTAAAAAAATAAACTAGAAGGATGATCTTGCAGAACCTTCCTACGGTACTTGCTGAACATCAGCGTCATGATCAACATCAACTCAGGGATTCTGCAAGAACCATCTGCTTTCTGATATATAAGCCATCTGATATTTCTCCTTACTTACCTATTTGCCTATCACTTCCACAATCTTTAAGCAAAATTATTAACCTTCTTGCACAATGTATTTGTCAGCGCAGTATTATTTCACTTCTCATTGTGACATTGCCGATTTGGTAATGAAATTAAATGATTTGGCGGTAGCATTTGAAATGTCACTGGATGGTTCTACTTCAAAAATTTTTAAATTGAAAATACAGTTGATTTAACTTTTTTGCACTTACTAGTCTAAACATGATTTCATTTATCAGAATGTATAATATCACTGCATCTTCAGAATACTGCAATAAATTTAAGTGTAATTATCATCATAGCCCACTATTACACTTAATTACCTCTAAATATTTCAACGCTGATAACATAATCGACAAATTAATCGGAAGTCTTGATATCCACTTTTGTGAGTGCCTGTACATGTAACTTCTTAACCAGAAATCACTTCAGAAGGAGTTTTGACTAAAAAAAACTATTGAACTTCAGCGCTATGTGTAACAGAATTCTGTCGTGTTTTAAGACGCAATAAATAACTTATAACGGTAAAAACATTCAAATTTTAATTGAGTTTTATAACAAAGTAAAACGAAAGGAATAAAATAAAATTTTAATGAAATTTCAAGGATCGAAATTATCTTACAAATTTAACGAAAAAGTAAACTAAGATTGGTTAAGTTAACTGCTTTTCTGCTAATCATTCTTGACATGCTAATGAAGCGAAGACAACTACCTCTAGTACGTCACTTCTCATTTTAGAGCAGTCTGGCAAGTATGGAAGAAATCGAATCATATACATCTCGCTTAATCGAATAAACTCCAAGATCTTAACAAGGAGATACGCATTAAATTCTCATTTTGAAACGCAGTTTAGTTGTCTTAAAACTTATTGTAGTTGCAATAAAAACATGCGTCCCCAGCTGATGTAAATGACCATCATCGGTGACCTCTTGAAGGGTGATGTTCTCATCACCTCACATATATTATCTGGAGGAACGATTTTCTTATCGAGAAACTCTAGCCACTCTACCACTCTACCCATTTATATTGATATGGTTGATCAGAATGTGTCATTTTCATCTTTTTTATATTTTCATAATCTACAAACATTATTAAACTTTTGTTGTGATGCATTATTTGGCATGTTATCAATTCAATCACCGAACAAATTAAACGTTTGACACTGGAAATTTCTGTTTATCTTTTCCGCTTTAGTCTAATCACATTCATAGAGTGCAAATAAGGTTTGAACTTCTCGCTAAACATTGTATTTTGTAGAATAGATAGACCTTTTGGCTATAAATTATCAATTTTCCAAATCCAAAAGTTTATTAAATTTTTCAGTAAATTAAATTCCTATAGCTCAAATACGTTATCTATTAGTATGACGTGTACTTCACACAAGAATTATGTTCAAATGATTCAATAATTACGGAGGTCATGTTCCAAAATTTATAAATTTTCAGGAACAGGCGGTTCTACGAATGAGTATTAATTCAAGAGAACGGAAAAGAATGCATGATCTCAAGGACGCACTTGATGAGCTGTGTCAGTGCTTATCATATTCGCATCGTACCGGATCCAGGAAAATGTCTAAAATCAATACATTGCTTCTAGCTAGTATGGTTTAAACTCTTCTTCTAAGAGTGACAGACAAAATGGTAATGAAGCAATCTAGACCAGATCTGTACATCTCTGTCTCTGAATAATGTTCCAGATGCTCAGAACTCAGTGCTTCCAGCTCCAAATTGTTTTTCATTCATTTTCAACTTTCATTCATTTAAAGAGGTAGGGCTGGTTTTAACCTAGAAAATGGATTACTGAATCATGTGAAAGTGTGCTTGGCTTTCAAGCATCATCTATTCTTCCCATCCTTTTTCCATTTTGACTTCTCTGGGATAAATATAATAACTGGATAAGACTGCTTAAATTAACAGCATATTTAAAGTAAGCAGTGCTTTTCTCTTGATAGCCGTTTAGTTTAAGTTAACTTAAAATTAAGAAATTATTCTCCAAATAATCCGGAAATTAATCAGAAAATAGCAAATACATTGCGAAAATGGGAGAAACTGATCATGACCCCAATAAAGAAGCCTAGGGTGGGAGGAAGTTCTTTCACAAATTACTCACTGCAACCCACCAATCAGCACATTTTCATTATTGCATCCCTTTTATTTTTCAACCAACTGTCCTTTAAAAACTTTAATGAGAGATGTTTTATGTAAAATATAGTGACGTGTTATTATGGCTTTTATAAAAATGGACCATATTAAGATAATCAGGTCTTTCAAAAACTAAACTAGAACTGGTTATATATATTAGCCTTTTTCATCTTCTGTGAAATATTTAGAATTGGGTGAATTATTTTGTTTCAAGTAAGCAGTACTTTTATTTTTTTTTATAAAATTTATAGAAGTTTTATCCTTTGCTGAGAGATTTGTATGACACTTCCTGTCACTTGATGAAGATTTCCTCCTTTATTGAGAATTGAATTGAAGTTTCGTTTAGTTAAGTTAAGAGAGTTGGATGAATTGGGTAGTAATTGATAATTGGCAGATGGTACTTTATTTCCTTATTCGACAATAATCTGACAATGATTTCGAAATATAATTTGTTATTATATATAATTTGAAAGAGGCAGTGCACAAAGATCACCACAAATTACGGGATATATGATTCAATTGAATCAATTGAAATAAGTATGGACGGATAAAACAATTGATGAAATGAATTACAATTAATTGAGACAGAACAAAGCATACGTTCTTTTATCTGAAGTCATGTCTACAGAAAGACTTTCATCATCTATCAATTTAATATTTTTTATTATAAAATTCTATGTTGTGAAGAAAAAGTGAAAAAATTTTGCATTCCAAATGAGGCTCATAATTCTTATCATTCTGTGGTATAAGTGGTTAACAGAATATCGCATAATCACACAGCCACGAACTGCTGAAAGGACAATGTTTGGAAGCAAGTCATTTTGTGCCCGTTTCCAAAATCAGCTATTAGTAAGATATGTGTTTGTTTACCGCTTTAATAACACAACCACTTAATTAAACGTCCTTTGAATATTCTTTATGTTATTAAAACTAAATGACTATGAAGCATTTCTACTAACCTTTCCTTTCCCCGTTTGTATCCCTTTCACTTCAAAATGCAAAGCTCTTCAGGTTATACTTTGTTTATGTCGCTGGAAAAGCGAGGAAATGAAGGATAACGAAATCATTTGTTCTTCAAATTAGCCTTGTTAGCTTCCTGTTATAAACTGGGTCGATGTGACCCCTTGTTCGGATTTGTTATTATAAGCTAAATGTATGTTTGAGGTTTTACAAGCTTTGTTAACGCCATCCTTTGTTTCTAATTAATGTTATAAGGTCAAATTATACGACTTTAACATCTTCAAACTTCAAGGATCCTCCCTCCTCCAGGATAAAAGGTCACAACCTCCTACCATTGCTAAGACTTTGTATTAAGGAGTGTGGTTGGTTATCACAGGGTAAATTCAATTCCCTTTTACCCTGGCCCTGACAGATATCGTTATTATTGGAAACTGTTTAGAATATTTAAATTGTTAACGTTAATGTAATGTTGTATTATACTATGTATCAAATTTGTTCTAATAAAGGTTTAATTACCCAAGTTTGAGTTTGAGGTACACCCAAAGTATTAGCTACCACAGAAATTAGCAGTTTGCTTACTTACGAATAGAAGAAAGATTGTCACGGTCAAAGAAGATCGACGACAATAACAGGAAAGAAAGAACAACTCAAATACTGTCGCGGTTAAAGAAAGAAAAAGAAATCCCCGACAGTTTATATTCTAAATAGAACTACCTGCAAGTTTGCAAAACGGACAATCAGTTCCCTCTCCAGCCACAAATCTTATTTATATTTTATTATTGTCTAATTAAGTTGTTTTTTCAACTGAATTCGACAACTAATAACATAGAAATGTCGTGGAAATGAGACATATCTTGAAGCACTGATTTTTCTAATATATTTTTTTCAAGAGAAAGCAACGAAAATGACTAAACAAATAGCAGTTTTTAAATTTACAGAATGCAAAAAAAACCATAAAATATTTGTATCCAAAGTGCTAATTTCGAAATGCGAGATTTCTAATTTAGAAAACATAAACTTTGAAAGGTACACTCTTGAGAAACGGGTGATTCATTGAAATTAACATTTAATATTATACTACAAATGTATGAGATCGATACTAAAAATAGAGATAGCAATTACAGTTTCTAGAATTATGCCTTTCTGATTATGAAAGATTTCATTTCTAAGCAAAAATCTGCCTTTTTCTTAAATTGAGTTGAAATGAAATTTTTTAATTCCTAAGTAACACAACAACTCCATGGAAATAAGAAACCCATAATACAACATAAACAATTCGTATACATTATAGAAAGCTCTATGCAAATCAACTGCATATGATACGTAAATGATATGCACAATCCACAAGACCGTTTATAACAATGAAGACTTAATATTTCGTATAATATTGAAAATAATTGTATATTCAATGATCTAAAACAGACTGATTCACTATAACAAATTGAGCAGAAGAGAGGAGAATCCAATTCTAACAAACCTATGCTCCTTAGAATCAACTTTAAAGACAAATAAAGTAAAAATATAGCGCTCTTAGTAAACAATACTCTTGTATTACCAAAATGGACACCAGCCGATATAGCACTGACATAAATTTTCTGCTAAGATTGCTTGATCAATAAGTCGTCCAACTTGCTCTGATACACTAAATTCCACATCTGGATTAAAATCACGGCCTGAAATTTTTGCAAATTGAACAAGCAATATTTATTAAGTTTTTAAGACATTGTCTTTTCGTCTTTTCTGCAAAAGTACAAAAGTACAGAGAAAAAGTACAAAATTTCACAAAAAAGAAAATCCTCATAGTTAAGAAAATACTGCAAGAGTAGTGATCATTAGAATACAGTAAAATAAAGTATCAAATGAAAATGATATTAAGCGAAAATAAAATAAATTAAATTTAAACAGAGCTTACATAAATAAAACAAACTGGCCATGCAGCAACTAAACAAAATTTAGAAGATTTTGACAATGGAAAAATCATCCTACTGTTTTGTGCAAGACCATTATTAGATATATAATTCTTTATATGCCCAATGTGTCATGTTGCTTTTACTTTCGAGTAATAAAGAACGTGAGTAAAACTGCTTTAATTCCTGTACACAATAAAACGATAACACTTTAGAATATACATATTACCTAACATAAAATCAGGCCAGACGAAATATAGAGTCATGTTCTACCATATATTATGTTTCAGAATTATGTTGCGAACATCATTTACATTCAACAAATGCATTACCCGATAATTTCTGCTTGATGCGCTTCAGTGATGATTCAGCCTTCGAATCAGTTTGACCATCCTTTCGCAACGATTCTGGTGGCGGCCGTCGTCCACCAGCTAGAAAAAAATCTAGCTAGAACACAGAAGTCGTCTTTTGCAGATCATTAAATGAAAAAAATAAATACATTCCCATTAAGTGATGTACAACAAAGAAGATATATAAAGAAGTGAATATACCATCCATTAATCTCCAATTGATAAGAGGATCATAAACAAATGCCTCAAGTACAGCGAGAAGACTTTCCTTATTTGAGCGAAGGACCCGCAAAACACGCTCACAAGTTATCCGATAATTACCCTCAATGCCTGTGGCTTCCATCGCCTAAAAATTAGCAAATCAAAATTTAAAATGGCTTATAAAACTTCAGTCCTTCGATAAACAAAATTTTATTTCGTTAATTAAAAAAATCACTCCCGAACAATAAATTTTTCGTTTGAAAACCTAAATTTTTAAAAATTTCTACCTGGATGAGCATCCTTGTTAGTCGAAATGGAATTTTCTCTGGAAACTTTTCTCTAGTCATTGCAACTTCAAAGCAATCTCCAAAATCAATATGAACAATTTTTCCACTGACACGGTCAAGCATCAGATTTGACGGGTGTCTGTAAATATACGTGAATCATTTTGTTCCAAATTCCTTCGCAGCAACAAAATTAGAAAAATTATGAATTTACCGGTCTCCAAGTCCTAAAATGTATCCCACCATTGACATACAAGCCATTGAGCGAGTATAATTGGTACGTCGATCAAACCAAATTTCAGAACTGTATGTTACCAAGAATGAAGAAACATTATTATAGAATGCAAATTATAAGATATTTTTTAATTTACAATAATTAAATCACTGACTAAGGACATATTTCAAAAATAAAATTTGTTGAAAATTTCAATGCTTGAAAAAGATATGGTTCATTTGAAATGCTGACACAGACTGAAAAAATATTACAACACGAGAAAAGAAAGATGCTCCTGAGAGGAAAAATATTAAAGGCTATTGTTCTAAGCCTCTAATCAATAAAAAACTTACTTTGGAGATTTAAGCCATAAAATTTGCTGCAAATCATTTCCGCTTGTCATTTCAAGTGCGTGTTGGAATACCTATAGAAAATCCGCAAAATTTAAAGCGAAAGAAATTTAAAAACACTAATAAAGAGAATAAAAATAGAATTTACAAAAATATCGATTAAGAAATCATGCCTGAACTTTTTGCAATAATGTCATCTGATCCAAATCATGGGAAAAATTTTGCATAATTTTGTGCTCCATTGATAATAGAATTCCCTTCTTTTCTCGATAATCACGAATAAGAGAATGTAAAGTGTCACAGTTTGGAACCCAGCCAATCAAACCACTATTTTGATTCAAGGCGATAATTGAATAGCGCTGCAAAAAAGATAAAAATAACTACCTGGGTTACACAGCTGAGAAAAGATGTATAGGAACTGAATTTGGGATGAGGAATCTGACTTCTAAAATAATCATTTCAGATTATTTTTCACTGTTCAACTTCAAACAAAGATTAAATATTTAATTCTGTATTAAACGTAGGTCATAATCCATAACTTATTTAAAAAACAAGGAAGCAAGCAACCTGGATAGTCAGATTTCGGCGAGATGTATCACTCTGATGCAACAGCAGAGTATTGACCAAACCAAAAAGCTGCATAACTCTTTCATCTTGCCGAGGATCCTCATGACCTTTCAGAAGAAATATGTAATCTTTTCCATCACTTCCTGAATTTTCAGAGACTTCATAAAATGTCATATGAGACATGTAGAAACCTGTTCATTAGGCAAAATGTCATCATGACAAGAAGCAGAGTACTAACCAAATCAAAGAGAAAATTAAATCCTATCTGATACCTTTCATAACCACTTTTCTTGGTCGTTGCTTTGAATTAATCACTTGCAAAGTATTATTTATTGAAGATATTGTAACCAATGGAGAACTTGGATCATACGTTCCAGGAACGGCTAGCTCTAGATCTCTAGCTTTCACCAATCTGAAATTAGTCATATATTAGTGATACATATAAGTGGTATATTTTGAAAAATTGTAGAAAAAAGGCAAATTCTTCATCTGAACCGCTTCACTGCATAATAGTACCATTAATTTTTCCTATATTAATCTTATATTATTGTAGATTTGAAATAGCATCGCTTAAAAATGTCCCTAATCTTCATCCACCCACTACCTATTCTTGAAGAGCTAATCCAACCAACTAAAGTAACTATGTGTTGACTACTCATCCTAATCATTTTTCCAGCTTTTCATTGTAAAAGAAGAAAAATATTGCACCTAGGCGAAACATAATTCAAATCCAGAGATGTCAGCTGACGAAGCTGAGTTGAGATCTTTCTGAATACCATGTAGTACAGATCCCATGCCTGATTAAGTTCTTTTGCATTTTGTGAACGTAAATAGCAACGACAAGCATTCCAGGCCTCTTTTAGTTCATTTTCATATGTCTAAAAAAAATTTTATTAAAATAACTAAAAGCTTAACTCATTTGCTTTACATTTATTTAAAATGCTGCTGGAGCTGATGTGCTCTATCGAAACCATTTTAAATAATCAAAAAATACTTATAAATTGATACCAAAAGTTGCAACTAAAGAACCTCTAAAACCACAGCAACGACGCTACTTGGCCGTATAGAAAAATCAAATTTGTCATCTTACACTCCTAGATTATAACACGAATGTTCTACCATTCTAGAATTATTACTGATACAGTGACACTTCTTTGAAACTATCAAAATGTGGAACAATGTTTTTCCTCCTTTAAGATTCAGCCCTATTCTGTTCGCCTAGTGTTCCACTATTTCATTCTGTGATTTGATTTCACTCCGAAAAAATAATTACTTGTTTGAAAGACTGTTCTTTCAGAGTAGATGCACCACGGTCAATCATATCATGTAAAGGGTCCAGCAATTCGAACATCGCTTTTACATTCTTATCCTGAAATTTAATTTCATGTATAATCAGTATAACGATAACGCTAGCACTAACCGCAGATGCAGTGACAAAGCAAAGTTGTGGCAGGCAACTAACAACCAGTTTTGCAAGTGACAAACATGATATAAGGCATTATAAAAACTATACTCAATGTCAGTGCAGCACCAAACTGCAAATAACAATTTTAAGCAATACTAGCAGTAGTATTACGTATTTCCTATTCTCAACAATACCGTGCATTACGCATTTCTCTGAAAAATATTGCAAAGTTGTGCATTGTATCCAATGTACATATGTACAGTTTATTTCTAAAAGTGAATATATTGCAAATTTAAGTACGCACATATGTTCAGTGCCTGAATGTGGATATGCTTTTTGCAGATTTGCTAAAAGTCCTTCCCTAAAACTTATCTCTGGAGTAGGGTCTCTATCTTTAACCTGAAAATAGAGCCTTGACGCATCGTCCAGCGCTTCATGCCACTGTTCATGCCAAAGTATGGCGCAACGAATGAGTTCGTCACTGACAAGTTTTGCCTGCTCAACAAGTATTGGTTGACTATCACCCATAATTGTCAATATCTCTGTTGCAACCGCTGAGCGTCGTAAATTTGATGATTTTGCAGCCACTGTAAGGGCATAAACCAAAGACTGAAAGAAATTTAAAAACATAATTAAATCCCATCCCGAAGAAAAAAAGATTTTATATACTCGCTGAAAAAACATTACCCCAAAAATTTAATTCCTTTTAAATATTGACACTTTATCCAAAAATTGAGAAACATATCTTAAAGATATGTTTCTACATAAAATTACGAAACAGCAGCTACCAATCAGATCTCCAGCATACAGTGAAATGTGACAACCTGCGGATGAACTTTTGATAAATCGATGACGACTTGTTTGATTAACTGAGCGACATTTTGCTCCGAATCTAAACGTGCCATTAATTGTGGGATAACCTAGAATCATATAGGAGTACATGAAGATGAAAAAAAAAAGGAAGATCTTAAATTGTCTAGCTGATATCTAAATTTACATTTCATAAATCGAGAAAATTTTTTAATATAAAGTCCAGAATATCTGTTTATCTAAAAACCTCGAGCCACATTTCGACAGGCAGCAATTTCAATGATTCTTGAATAGTTTCGAAAACTTCCACTTGATCACCGTGTTTGAACCATAAAGTAAGAAATCGCAATGTGTCTTCTAATCGTGACCCTGAAAGCTGGAAGTTATTAATAGAACCACTGATCTTCGAAACATCGGCGAATTAAATGTGAAATTAAAAGTTTTCGTATAATTTAAATCATGAAAAATTTCAATGTACTGAATGATTGTGGGGTATCTTAAGATCTTAAGTTCATGCTCTAGCACAAGTGCATGTACCCTAACTGTTTTTCGAGCGCTGATTGGATTAAAAATTATCTTCAAAATTATTAAAAATTATCATCAATCTAGTACAATTATCAAGTGGTGTTTTAAAGACGAATTGTACCTATTTGGCACTATAATGCATTCTTGATTCAATTTGTGTGCTAAAAAAACAAGATAATTAAAAAAAATTTGAACCTTCGGCTAACGTAATAGCTTTGATAAAACTTGAAACAGCTTGTTTTGCAAGAAAAATCATCGCTTGATTAGGTGCCGGGGAAGGTGGATTTACGATCACTGAAGAAGAAGATGATGGCGGCGGATATAATTCTGGTACAAGAATCATGGATGAAGTTTCTCGATCTATAATACTTCCGAATGGGCCATAGCAGGGAGAACTTGGCATTGCACCGATGAAAGGTGGTGGTGGTGGTGCTGGTGAAAACTAAAAAATAAGTAATGAAGTTATGTGTACTAATAATGCCAACAAAAAAATTCCCAACAAAAAGCAATTCAATGCTCAAAAACTTTTGGTGATAAGTATATTTATTTAAAATAAAGAAAATTTTCAAACGCATAAGCTTCAATTAGTCGGTATGGTAAAATCATAACTTATAGGGGTTTTATAAAATATTAGATGAATGTTTAGCAAAAAAAATAAATAGAGAAATAGAGAAATACTGAATTGTAAATCTGATAATACTACTGGACTTGAAACTTTTAAAACATTGCTACAAATAACAATTATCTAACTCAGTAGCAAAAATAGGGGTAATATGAAACAATGTATACTAACCTCGATCAAATATCAACTTGGATAAAACGAAATAATGTATACTACTACTAAATCAAAGCCAATTTGGAATACGAAATTAATTTAGACAAAATCCAAAATTTCAATTATGATTCTTCTGTTGAATGCCTTATCCTCACCGAAGTAGCGAGAACTTATGTCATAGAAACTTAGAAAGAGAAAACCAAACAGATCTCTATGTTGAGATCAAGTTTGAACAAAAAACAGATAAAAAGGTGAACAGCAAAATAATTTAAACATAATCGAGCTCACCGAATTTTGTGTCTGATACATAGCAGCATTGAAATAAGCTGATGCAAGTTTATGCCACGCTTTATACCAAGTTGGATCATAAACTATAGCATTTTCATAGAATTTCATTGTTTGTGTCGAAGTCGGTTGTGATGGACTACGTTGTAACGAATGCACCACATATGAATTTGGTGAAAATACTGGTGGAGGGGAGATTCGCACATCATCGACTAGTAATGATGGTACATTAATCATAATGGATTGACTAGCCAGTGATTGTTGAGAGATGTTAATACATGATAAAGATTGCTGTATATTCACATTCACTGACTGCACATCTTTGGTTGGCTGCGGTAGAGCATCATACCAATCACCGAGTTTTAAACAACATTTCGCCACCAACCGACACATTCCCGAATTTTTCTTGATTTCTGCCTAAAACGTAAATTATGTAATGTTCAAACCGCTCTCATCCGTTGTTATGAATCAGTCTCTTTTAATTATTATTTCCAGAATGTTATAAACTGTTGAAATATGCAAAACTTAACTAGCAAAAATTCTAAAAGCATACAATGTCGCTATAACTACAATATCAAACAGGAAATCTGGCAGTCATCTGACAGGTTTTCTATTATAACCCGTAGAAGTTTAAATTTGCGAAACCTTTTCCACTTCAAATTGATTGGTCAACTGTTCCAATGTATTGCAAGCTAGTTCAGTCAGATTTTCTGCCCAATATTGCTTGCAAACCGCTAGCACCAATGAAGGCTTATTCATTGGTAAATTCGATACTTCATGCAATTCTTCACTTCGTTTTAGTCCCAACAAATCTGCCAAAATTCGACGTGACATTGACAATTTTCCATACTGCCGGCAAAGAGACGAAAATTTAATCCATAATGGGCGCATCTCATTCCGTGAAAGCACTAATGATCTGAAAATTCAAGGCTAAATAAACTTTGAAACTTTACAAGCAAAAAATTTCTTAAATTAAACTATGTTTCATTATTTTATTGAATAACTTACTTTACCAAAAGTAGTCTCTGCCACTGTTCAATATTTGGTCTGCATCCTTGCAAACGTCGACTCCAAACAACAGCAATTCGTATCCTTCGATCAGGCCACATTTTGTATTCAATGGCTTCTTCAAGTTCAGTTAGCTGCTGTACAAGTGTCATTGCACCATAAGCTCTTTCATAACTTTCTGATGCCATCGCTGTTAATTCTGTGTCACACATATCACGTACCTGAAGATAAATTAAGAAATAATAAGCTACACATATTACTGGTAACTTCAACATCTTAAAAAACTATATCTGCTCACAGATAGCTTGATCAAATCATCAAATCCATGTCAATATTCATTTTAAGATAAACTAAAGTACTATCAATGATAAATGTCAAATATTAAAATTATGATAAAATGCAACAAAAGTCAAAAATAAACTATCACAGTTATTTAATACAATTCATAATCATAAACCTTTTCGATGTAAGCCATTGCATCATGATACTGCTCATTTTGAATGGCCAGCACGGCTCGAAGGAAAGAACCATCTTGATTATTTTCATTAATTTGTTTCACGTAATAATCCATTGTTTCCCAGTCTTCTTAATATTCATCGGTACTTTTTCCATTATTAGAAATTAGAAAAAAAGTATGAGAAAGCCATATTCCTTTGAGCGCAAGTTTCAGAAAACGGCTTACCAATTGCCCAACTACCTCGTGCTGCAGTTATTGCCATATTTTGTCTTCTACTTGCATTTGTTGTTGCGCACACTTGAGCGAATGCTTTTTTTCCCAGGTTGTTTAATTCACCCCACTGTCCTAATGCTTCCAAACATCGCATTTGATGTTCATACAGCTATAATCAGAAATGTGTGTAAATCAACTGATTAAAGAAACTTTAGCCTCATGAATATAACATAATTCAGAATTAAAATGCTAAATCAATTACTTTAACATGATATTGCAATCATCCAAACCTCATCGGTAATAGATGATTCATTGTTATATATTTCCAGTGCCTTCTCCCATTCATTCAGTTTCTCATACCATCGTCCCTGTCTCTGTAATAGAAAAAATATAATTTCAAAAGGCTATTAATATTAAGACAAACCAATTCATACTTCAGTCAAACAATAAGTAGTCAAGTTCAATTAAATTAACTGCTCAGACCACGTAGATTAAGGATTGAAACATATTTTAAAAAAGTGTGTCATACTCACCTTCCATCTTACTATCTATAAGATCAATGTAATTTCGCATATACCTCAGCAATGGATGCTTTCATTCAAATATTTCATTTGCTAAAGAGATTAATTAAGATAATCATTAAACATTTAAATTTAATGATGAACTTCATCAACATAATCTTAACTACTTTTTTCTGTCACCGAAATTTTTAAATTAGTATATTCCATTAACTTACTCCAATTTCCATGTTGTGCTGTCGAGCAAATGCTACGATTCCAGCGGCTTCTTCTTGAAGATTTAACTTGTTTGCATAACTACAAATGAGTTAATTCCTTTGCAAAGTCCAATTCATTAACTTTTGACATTTGTTCAAATAACCGAACAAAACGTCTAAACAGCAAACTCACGTAATGAGAGAGCGGCAATGTTCCGGATCCGGATCTCTGTTAAATTTTTCGCGAATATTCATTTCTGTATATCGCAACGCTTTAGCGTACGCTCGAGTCTGTTCAGCACATTTACATAATCTCTCACTACCTATCGGTAAAGGTCCCTGAAAACAATTTTTTTGAACTTTTTCAACAGGTACAGCTTCAAAAACTTTTGAAAATATAGTAAATGGATGTTTTAGCAGTAAATGACTGTTTTAGCAATAGGAATTTATGCTCACTTTTTCCGAATGATCCATAAATTCCGCAAGATTTAATATTGTTTGTGTAATATCAGTGTGATTACTGAAATCAAGGGCATATTTAAGATTTGTTTCTAAATCTCTTTGTTGCATTTCGTCCAGATCTATCCAAACTGACATAAATGCTGCATTAAACAGGTCTCTAAAATGAAATTCCGTAACTCACAAGATTAGGGAATCAAAATTCGCTGCATTAAAATAGACTAATAAAAATATCAAAATTAACAAAAATTATAAAATTAGATTTACTTTACTCGACTTTGTGTACGTAAATATATAAAAAACATAATTACTTTGCAAGCCATATATGTACATCGGCTAAAGGAGCACAAGCACGAAGAGCTGCTGAAGGACTTTGCCGAATAAACTGAATTCGCAATAAAACAAGCCACTGGTCCCAGTCCTGAATAATTATTATATACTAATTTAGAGTTGAAATATCAAACCGTCCAATAGTCGACTAAACATTTGAATTCGTTCCAACTTTGAATTTTGATAAGCAGATTTGTGAAAAAGTACAGGAAATAAAATAGGACAAAATGATAACATATAGTTGTATAAAAACTACTCTTAATATACATAAAACAAAAATAAAAAAGTAAGTTTTTGTCACGTAAATTATATACTGTGTTCTTTTGATGATAAAACAAGATTAGAAACCAATATGCATATTAACGATCACTTGTGCCAGTACTGCGAGTGAAATAAAACCATCAAAAATACATCTTCACCTTTCAGTTTAAAAATAAAATAAAGTTTACCTCCTTAGATACGAGTTGTGCAGTCGTCCAAGTTCTTTTTAAAACATCAAAATTAATTCGTTGCGCTTTTTCATGACGGACGGACGCAATAAACTGTTTTACTTGATTGGATGAAATTTTAACTGCAGGAGGATGTGCGGGGGATGCAGCGCTCCCTTCATCGAGGAGTACGGTAAGCCTAAAATGATTTGAGAAATTGAACCCAAACAACAGCATCTAGCAAGTGACTAATCATGAAAACATTCCTTTTTAATCATGAAATTTGAAAAGATTGATTTAATTTGCTCTGAAAGTTTTGTTTAAGTATAAGTTTTTTTTAAAGTTTGTAACTGTATATAATTGTTTAAGTATTCAAGTATTAATTTCAACAGTATACTTACTTTACATACTCATCACAATGCAAGCCATGACGAACTAGAGCACAGTCAACACTTTTGCGAAAAACTAGAAACTGCCTCCACATCTGTAATGAAAGTTCAAGAAGCAGATGGAAATATTAACAAATATAAAATTTAAGACAGATTTAAATGTTGAAATGGTTTACGACGAACATAAATTTGTATATGAACGAAAATAAACATTTAACGAATTACTGGCATTTATTAATCGCCAGGAAAGAAGAAATACTAACCTGTTGAACAATAACCACCAATAAAAGCAGCAAATTTTGCTGCAGTGCATGGACAGAAATAACTCGTAACCAAACTTGCATTATTCTCGGTGCATGATCACGAATACAAATGGTTTCAGCTATCTGACGAACTGTGTCCAAAGCAATCCGTCGTACCTCCACCTTAACAGTCCGATCGTCGAGAACAAATAAAATGGGTGGCAAAACAAGATGAATATGTGGTGACAGGCACATAGATATTGACTGCACACATGTGAATACCTAGGAAAAGCACAACACTAGTATGAAGGTTTTAAATCTCTATAGAATTTTATATATTTTTATCAGTAAAAAATTATAATTTCATATTAAGATAATACAAAGTTACTCTACTAAAAAAAGACTAATGTTCAATGTTTCCTGCATCATGCTTTGTTAGGCCTCAGTAATAGAGACATCAGATATTCTAATCCTAGTGGCACCCTTCAGCTTATTTTTTTTAAGTTTCAGCTCTGCAATTTATCTCCTTCAACCGAAAAGTTTCGCTTCCGGCAAGCTTAAAGCGTACTTAACGTCGGTTTTTTTGGACTTGGAGATGATTTCTTCATAAAAATCAAGCAAATGAAGAGCTAATTGGAAAGCTTTACTCTTGCATTCCATCGGTGCGCTCCTTTCATTCTAGGAGAATTCCAATATCTTTTCCATCTAGGAGTATAGAAAGAAGCATAAGGAGAATGGAGAGTGAAAGAAAATGTGCTACGAGTAAGAATTAAATTAAGAGAAGTGATATATCTTTATCTTTTATTTTTTTAAAAAATTAAATTTTTCATAAATTGATGAATAAGATCAAATTTGCTCCTTTCCATACTTATTCATGTTCCACTATTTGCAATAAAAAGCATTGTGTCGAAGTATAACATGACAAGAAGTTAATTGAGAATGCTTTCATGGAACAAATGAGCAGTCATTAAATAGCCTCAATGTAATAACAATTACAAAGTTGAAAACGTATTTTTGCATTTTTATAAGATGCATAACGCATAACGATTATTTTGATGTTACTCTTATACAAACCAAAACTGTTACTGAAAACTGATAATAGAAAGTAAATCGACTTACAGCACAAGTGATGGCTCTATCCTTCGTACGATCTGACTGGACGATACTCAAGAGATACGGACATAATTCAGGAATATATGGGGCAAATGATGCACCAAATGCTACGCCAATTTGTTGCATGACATTAACAACAGTAAGTCGCATGCTTACATCGTCCGACCATGCTTCCTTCAATATTTCATTAACTCTCAGTTTTTTCATCCATAAATTTATAAATATTATAACAAATTTTGAACTAACAATGGATCTGATGTACTTACTCTGACCAAGCTAAATAATTTTGACATGAATGGTTTCATACTGCCACCAACTATCGCTATAAAATTGGCTAACTGTTGCAAATAAAACTGCTTCAGATCAGGCCGAGGAGCTGTTTGAATTACTTCAATCAAACGAGGTATAACCTAAAAGAGCGTCAAAGATTTTTTCAAAAAAATAATTAGTTAATAGAGAGAAAATATAAATAAAGAGTATTTGAGATCTATTTATTCTTCGTTAAGTACGATGTCAAATGTCTTTATCGTGAAATTTAATAAAAAATAGAGTGTGAAAAAATAATATATAAGCCTGGTAACCTTATTAACGTAAAGTGTGCAACTGGGACCAAGGCTACCAAATATAGTTAGTAATGCCTGGGTGATGTCACGATGCAAATGACTAAGTGCATCATCTTTCAGCATTTGCATTAAACTTGCAATGGAAAACGCAGGATAGAGTTCTGCTAATGTACATTTTTCATAATGAAACCACTGAATAGTATCTAAAAATTGAGAAAGTTTCGGAATTCCAAAACGATCTAGAAAGTTTGTACAGTATCAATATCATAATCTTTTAATCAACCGATGCAATACATTTCCTGATTAAAATGACTGCATAATGGATACAATGACATGAATTTTGTGATGCAGTAACTGAAATATCTGTTTCATTTATCAGCATTGAAAATTCCAATGGTTAAATGTCACAATAGAGCTGAATAAAAAGATACCGTTCCGCATATCCGAAGATGATGATGTAGCTGGCAACGATAGAGCTAATGAATTCGACTTTTGAGAAGAAACTTTTCCAGTAAAAACTTTATGTGTATAGGGATCCAAGGCTCCAATAATACCCAGGACCTGAAAATCATAAGCGAAAATAGCTTAATAAAGAATTCCCTATTATAAAAACTCATAAATTCTAAAAAATTTTGAATAAAATGATTACACGCATGGTCATTCGACGCATCGAAACACTCATTTCTGTTCGCAACAACCTCAATAGCACATCAAGCAATTCAGGATGATCCTTATATGGGTCAATAACATATGCAGTGTTTTGGCAAAGCTGCCCCATCGTACGCAAAGCAGCCTATGAAAAGAATTAGTGAAAGCACTAAAAGTAGGAATGAAAACGCTGAAATACTACTTAAAAGAGTCAAAAAATTAAGCACTTCTCTGCGACTTAAACTGCTTGAGTCTTGCAAAAACTGCACCAACGAAGGAAACAGCGTTTCTACTGAAAATACTAAATCAACACCACCTGCAGCTGCAAGCTCACTTATAGCATTCAATACCTGTAAATGTACTCGCATATTATTTTATTATTCAAAATTCCAAATTGAGTTATAAACTTCAAAGTAAGTGCAATAAGTAAATCATCGAACTTGCACAGTCACATCCACGTGGCTGATTTCGGAATTTAGTTTTGGTACTAGAGCTGCCAATATTGGATTCATATACGGCTTTGCAAATTTCGGAGACTGCTTAGCCACTTGTGCAATTACACGAGCACTATGTTCTTCAAGTCTGGAATGCTCATAACCTTCTCTGTTTCAAAAAAAAAACACTCGAATTTATACCATTTTAATTCACTTTTTATATTTCACTTCTTAATTTGTTCGGAAAACGCCATAAGAAAGTATTACCCTCATTTAAAGTTGCAACATGTTTTGATAGGTGGGCAGGGAAGCAATAATTAATTTGTTTTTCAGAGTTGAAATCTACAATAAATTTTATCAGTTACAATCTGATGAGAAAAACAGATGAAATAAACAAACCTCGGTACGCCACTGTTCGTTAACTGGGTAAGTGTTTCCAATAAAATATTACGTAAACTAGGTAAAACATATGCAGGGTTTAAACTACCCAGTTTTCCGAGCAAGGCTACTGCATGCTCCTGCATTTCCAATTTTTCATCATGCAAAGTCATGAAAATAGAATCAAGCATATCAGCCTGCGCTAAATGCGATAACAGAAGTGGATCTCCATCCTTGAAACATTGTAAAACTCTCAAACGTACTTCCACTGCTGAAAAATGAAAGCACATCACAAGAAAAGATTAAGAAAACTAAAAAATAAATATCACATTTGGTTAAACACATTTCTGAATTTCAACAAGACATCCTCCATGATATGATACTGACTATTATCTGAAATCATCAGTGAAACAACATTAGGTTAACAGCAACGAATAATGTCATTCAAACAATTTATATATTGTTAAATATATTGCAAATACAACACTTTTTCAGGCCGTATACAAGATTATCATAAAGACAATATTTTCCAAGATTTGAAACACCTTCATATTGAAATTGGTTTAAATTGATGGTAATATATTATTTTAAACTTGTATAATTCATCTGCTGAAGTAGATAACTAATTTTTAAATTCTACATAAATCTAGAATAATGTTCAAGAAATTTTGTTATATAATTAATGTTGAAATGATAATTAAAGCACAAATAATTTAATAATCGAACGTACGGACGTTTTGCACAGAATAATACCTTTTTATCCCAAATTTTCTAAAATCTTCGAAAATCACAAACCCAAAAACAAAAAACAATATTTTATCGAAAAATAAAAAGTATCAAAAGAACTCACACGGGTCGATAACGGCAACCATAACAAGTTGTCGGAGTACGGATTGGATCAAATTCAGGACATCGAAACGCTGTTTTTTATTGGCACATTCAAATGATTCAAAAACACGAACAAAGGGCGTCAACATTTTAGCGCAGCAATCCACTGCAGCTAAACGTACTTCTGCGCAATCAGAAGACAAATAACCCTGTTTTAACAATCTGAGTTTCATTTGTCAAGACAAGTGAATCATTATGTAAATAACAACTCTCCATTTTAGACAGTGTCAAGAAGTAATTTCGCCTCATCTAATACTTGAATAATTAATTATCGAAAACCGATGATAAACGCGAACAATTAAAAGCTTTGAACGATTAGACTAGTCAATTCATACATGAGCTATATAATTGATGAACATTTGTAAAGCATGTCGCTGAAATTCGAAACGACCAAGCGTAGCTAACGCAAGATTTGTAAGCGCCACATTAGTAACATTCACTGGACCAGTTGGCATGGGTGGTTCTGTTGGTGGATCAAGTTTACTAGGTAACTTGCGGTTCATCAATAGCTGACAAAGCTCTTTCAATAAACCATCCTGTGCTTCCGTTTTTAACCCAGATATGGACTGCATTATTTCATAAGCAACGTCTGTTAATCCTCAAAAGAAAGCACAAAGTCATCTTTCAAAATAAAAAAACGGGAACCGAAAGAAGTAAAAAGACTGTACCACAATTTTTTATTGAACAAAACGAGTCAAGTTATTTTTTAGTCAGTTCTCCCCCTTCGGAAGATATATATCATACGTCATCTACGTCGATTTCACCAAAGTCTATCTTTCCGGAAATTTCATAATCGTACGAATATTTAAATTTCATTTTCTATATAAGAGATCAAGAGCATATTATAGATCGACTTGCACTCATTTAAAATGGAGCAATACCTTTTGATAAACCTGTTGACAATAGAATTGGCAGTAGCGTTTTAATTTCGGATTCCACTTTGTCTTTTAACGCCCGAATAATTAGTGTCAAACACAAGAAGACATATTCATCTACTGGTTTATGTCTTAAAAAAATAACAAGCTAGTTATCATTCCGCACAAGCACAATTTTAACTTCAAATCATGATACAAAATAATCCAAAACTTTTAAACAGAAAAGAAACTTTTAAATGTTGAACTACTGCTGAAGTATTGAAAAAAGATTTTTTTTTTGAAAAAAGACTTTCAGAAAAATTAATGATGTTTTAAAAGCGTAAACGACAATACTGATGACAAAAATGTAAATAATCAATAATAAATGAATAGAACTAACTTGTACGTTGCAGTCTGCAACTGAATTTGAATAACAGCAAAAAGACGAGGTAATTTTGAAAGTAGTTCTGTTGACCGATCAAGCACCAAAAGACCAAGAGTAAAGAAAGCAGGTGAATGTTTAGCAGTTAAATTTAGTGCATGATTGAACATTGGGGCTATATCAATATTGAAAATATTTGCCTCATTTGGAACAATTGTTTGTGTCCTTCCAAACGATGAAAGCCGTGGGAAAATTTCAAGCAATGTTGTTTGGCAGCAAACGTAACGTGAACTACACGCAAGATTACACACTCGATATATCTGAAAAATGAACCAATTAAAATAAAAGGTAAGACACTGTATAACAAAAAGCAATTTTCTTGGAAAAATCCATTACTTATGTGTACAACATAATAGAATTTTTCGATGATAGTATTCGCATTTCCCTCCTTATTGTCGATCCTGCGTATAGGGACGCTTTTTGAATAGCTATCCTACACTTCGAGATGAACAAAGCAATTGCAGAGGAATTAAACTGCATAAACCAATGAAATATATTAATCAAATTCTGCAGTGTTTTTCCGAAAATTGAATTAATCCCAAAAATTAATTAATTTCGGTGCAAAAATCATTAATAGCAGAAAAACCGGAACTTGTAATGCTAACATCATTAAATTTTTCAGCAACAAGCTGATTCGCTGTTCGACTATCAACAGTAATTGAATATGTATGCTCGGTCAACCAATCTATTGCATTTGATCCAATTACTGTTCGAACATTCTGCTGTGGCTGACGACCAAGCGCAAGGATACGTTGACGTTCGGCTGGTGCATTACCAATTCGAAGTAGTTCATTTAGTATCAGAAGCATTGGATGCTGTCGTTCGTCTCGATTCAAACCATCAAATTTCAATGAATTCATCGCCTCATCATAACAGCGCTATAAAAGCTATTAAAAATAATAGTATGTCAAAGCAATATCTTACTAACACCATAAAATTCCGAAATTCCATGAAGATCTCAAAATTATTATCATGTTCAGAAAAATTCTGCATTCTTCTCTGGACCGAAATACTGAGAATTGATGAGTAAACAAAAATATCAATTACATCACAGTATTCAACCACACTGCATCTTGTATCAAAGTAGAATTAAAATAGACTATAATTATGACAAGATAATAATATCTTCAGTTTAGATTTTGTATTTAACACCATAATTCTGAGGGAATGAAATGAATAGCTTTATTCAGTAAATCTGACTCGGTAGATATCGGTCCGTCCAAACAATGGGTGGAATCGAGCATCATCAAAAATGACATATACTAGAGTATTTATTTTCCAGCGTTTGAAGGAAACAAAAATTCGCTGGCGAAACAGAACAGCATACATTAACATCATTAACTCATTTTCGTGTCTTCATGCATAATTTTGTCTTAAACTACATAACTTACCCAATACCATTCAGATTTCTGACGTGCTTCACGTTGCGATGTAACTGTAAGGGCGGCATGCAAAGCCTTAGTAGCTGCTATCCGTACCGTAGCCTGAAATGTGTTAACCTAACATTAGGCAAGTATCAATCAAAACAATGAAAGAAGAAAATGTATCTTGATCCCACATCAGAACATGCTGCTATAATAAAGTTCTAATTAAGTAAACTATCTTACTTAAACTACGGAACCTCAAATTACAGAAAAATGTCAGTTTTCTCCTAATTTTTTGAAATACTTTAATAAACCACAGAAAATTTAAGAACTTTTTTCAAACCTTAGGATCTCTAACAACTTTGAAAATATTGAAAAAGAAATTAGATGCACGTAGAAAGAATGATGCTGACGTGTACAAGGCCAACTGTCTTGCTAGAAAAACTGCAGCAAGACGACGTAATTCATGTCGCTCAGATTCTTCAAGCCATTCACATACCTGTCAAATACTTCAAATTCCATGTTATGATATTTAACATGACTCAATTAATTCTAGTGTCTAATCTGCCAATATAACTGGTGACATGGAAACGAAACAAAATTAATGCCATCAAACGAGTTATATTTCTGATTATTGTAAATATATTAATACTTTCAAAACAAAAACCGATATATCTTTCCAGAAAAAAAGCCGAAATCGATAGTACACAAAGTTAAAGTTGGAATAAAAAAAGAAAACCTGATTAATAGATTTTTCTACCAATTCAGCAGCGAATGTTTTTGACGTCTGAATTAAGTAAGCAATTGCTCTGGCAACAAGTTTCATACCCGCTTCATCGCCCTGCACTAACGCTTTTAGAAGATACTTTGCAAAACGTGGCACGCGTTTTGTTTCATCACCAGTATTTTCCACCAAACAAGCTAAAACTTTCCCATGCTATTCAACGTTACAAGAAATAAAATTGCTAAAATTGATAAAAGTCAAGTACATTACAAATTACCAGATACCTATCAAAATTACTCCTGCCTTTCTTTCATCATTATCCAAACTTGTCATCAACGTATGTATGGCACTCTGAAAATACATGGAAAAGTTTTATTGATTTATATTTCATTTATATTTACCTATAATGAACAAAACACGCATAACTAAATATACAAATTCGATCTTATGTACGCATCTGGAGCATCAGACATTTCTTTCTTATACATCTGACACAATTCGACAAAAAATTCCCTTCAGTTCTCGTGCATATGAAATCAAATATAAACATAATTCAGCATTGATTAGTGTGCTTATGAGAATAGATGCAATACTAAGACGGAAGAATATACTGAAAAATAATTATAATTTCAAGAAAATAACAAAATTCAAATACAATAAAAACAGCTGAACTTCTGATGCAAAAATAGCTTGCTTCAAAAAGAAGTCAACTGTTGACTGCTTCTAAATACTACACGATGCAGGATAAGAAGTTGACATTTTAAAAATACAGCATTAGTGTTTTGAAAATAATGAATCAAAAGTTAACAAAGCTTCCAACCTGATCAACTTTTGCATCGAATATTGCAAAAAATTCCGTTATAAACTGATCACTATTATCACGTAATTCCCCATTTATATAGCTGTAAAAGTTTATTTCAATAAACAATTATCTATTCTTATATGAATTTCTTAATTAAATTGCTTTATTTGATTTCCTGGTCAATGATTTATATTTTCCTGGAATTAGATTACTTGGAACACATGATTGATATATTATCTTTATTCAAATGAACTTACCATTGCATGTAAAAGAAAAGCAAAGAAATCTCATATTTTCTTATTTTCGCTGAAGATTTAGAACTTTTATTTGGTACACGTGTGAAATAGTTCAAATCAGTTCTAAAGTAAAAATTTCAAAACGAGAACAAGATAAACTCTTACTTGTAAAGTTGTCTGGCAACTTTGAACCGATTTTCATCACTTCCTTTTTTCCTTAAACGAGTAAGAAAATCAGTTGCTATTGCTCGTGCAGATGTTTCTCGAATGCTTGAATCCATCTTGCATGCAATCTTCTGTTAGCAAATACAACAGCTACCTGTAACTTTAGTTGCTATGATAAGATAGTAACAGAAATGTGCATGCACAGTCACTTTAAATCAGAAATAGACAAGTAGAATTATAGCAACGATCTGAGAGATAAAAGATTTGACATTATAACATAGACCTTGCACTCCACATAGCTCCTATCAAAAAAAAAATTGAAGAACCAATTGACAACTGTCAGAATATGACAGAATCAATGATTATTTTATCAGCATATGGAGCTTAAAGTCGCGAAAACTACATAAATTTGCTTATTACTATAATATAATGTACTTAATTTGTAGTAGAAACTGAAAGTGAAAACCAAAAGTTTAAAATACTTTGATATACAGAATACAAACAAAGAACCTGAACGTCAAATTGGCAATGAATAAAACAATACAGAAAGATCATGAACGAACAAGATTTGAAATCTAAATCGTTGTGTAAAAAAAGCAACGATGTCTAGCGCGAACAGAAACAACTGGTGCAATATAAAAGCTGCAAAAAAATTTTGACATGATAGACAAAAAAAAAACGCAGAACTACATAGTTCATTCTATTCATACCTCACATATTTGTGATTTGTGCAACATGTGTGGATAAAGATGAATCAGTTCAAAGATCCCTCAGTCAAGTTCCAAGGTTGTAATTCAAGTCATTATGTAATCATGAAAAGAAATAATGGCAATCAACACAGCAAGGAAATGATGTCGATAAGACATTATTTATCACACATAATCCACTAATTAAACATCAATTGATTAATTAAAGTTCCACAACCGATGTCTGAATGTTTTTTTAATACAGTAATGTTAGCATAATGCTCAATAATCAATAGTGGCTGTAGCTCTGATGATAATACAGTGAAAAAAATAGCAAGAAAAGGTCAATGAATGACCGCTAGCTACCGATTACCGATTACCAATTGCTGGTCGTCGCCAATCATCAGTACACAGATCGCACTTGCCTGAAGGACAATTCTGTCAGTGGCTCGTTAAATATTAACAACTGATCCGTTAATTTACTCTTCCGCTCTTATTCCATTTATGTTCACGTAGAGGGAGCTGATAATGATAGTCAGTTTACTGCTTATGATAACTTCATATGGCATAATTATCGTTGCTCTCAGTAGACTTTTTGGTCCTGATTGTTCTGTTTTCAGTGACATTTGCTGTTGTTATCATTTAATAGATATCTAAACAAATAAATCTTCTATACTTTAGTTTCATTTCTACTATTGGATGCTTTATCTGCATAATATTCTCTTGTAATGATTTAACTGGTGTTTAATTCTATAATGATTAGTAACGTTAGATATTGACAGTACTTAGAAGGTTGCAAAGAGCCTCATTCATTCATCCTAATTTTGGTTTATTGTTCTACCATTCACGACAGTGAGCTTTACAGATTAAGTTAAAATGATGATAATAACAGCTATAATGATGATAACAATAGCGATGGTGATATTGAAATGAGATATTGATAAGATAACGATAGCAACAGCATGTGTTTCAGAACGTATATCAAACTCCAGCCATTCCCTTGAGTGTAGAGGTAGTACCGCATTATAATAAAGCTGTAGACGTTTCACCAGCTTAACTTGCTTAAATAATCTTCATAGCAACTTCATTATCAGTTTTCTAAATTTTCGTAACTTTTTATTTTATCATTTGCTGCATAACGCGAAATAAAAAAAACGCAGTGATATTCCAATAAGTCGAAAATTTGAAATTCTGAGTGTTGTAGCCGGGGCTTTATAGTAAGTTCATTTTAGAAAGAATCGGGAATTTTTTAATAAGTGCAAGCTTAATTAGCTTAGCTTTTCAAGCTTAATTTTTATAGCATAAATTTGCTAAATACTGCTATCTACGAGAGGCGAATAGGTCTAGTAATATCATACTTTTAAGCTTGTCTTTTATAGTGACTGTGTAAATTGTTACAGCCAGAAATCGAAGAGTGTAAGATGCAGTCAGGGCATAGTGGACAAAGACGTGGATTGTTGAGGTGAGTCGATGTGACTTTACGTGCGTGAATATCGTTATCTTTTCGTAATGGCACGTAAATGTAGACTTTCATGGTTTCATTTTGTTATTATTTATTCTTCATTCACCAAAACAGTTGTATATGAAAAGAAAATCTGTGATAGTGTCCCAAAACCAAAACGTCAAACTGTGAAAATATAAGCAATATGGGCAGCATTTCACATTTTATCATTTTCTATTTATCATTTATCAAAATGTTAAGGGTTTGAATAAATAATCCCAAGAAATATCTATATTTCAATAAAAAATAAATTTTCAGACCGGTTGCGGCAACCGGCAGTGGACCGATATTCCGGAATTTACCATTATTTGGTTTCTTAATTGGTCTTCTATTTTTCTTCCTCATTTTCAACATTTATCAGACTCAAAGCACAGAGCTATACAACATGCGTAATCAAATTGAGCTTGAAAGGAGTCGCCATATCAAAGTAAAGTCGGAGAATATTGGTTGGTACAAATTATTGTGTTACGTCACAAATTTTGAGTAACGAGTGCGTTAGATTTCAGATTTTGAGTTTAAATTATTCAGCCGCACTATAACTATATGTTACTTTGGTGATTTGAAGTGTTGATTGTTTTCAGTGTAACATTAAATGTGTGGATTCTTTGTAAATTATAGTTATACATATCACTTCTGACTTTGAGTTTGCAAAGACACTTTATTTACGATTCATTGTTTTCAGATTTTAAAGCTCAGATGGAAAAATGCAGAAGCTCAGAAGCGAGTTTGAAAAATGAATTGCAGTCTATTCGTTTAAGTCAGAAAGGTAATTCCAAAAATTTGCTTCTATTATTTTGTTTACGAAGTTAAAAGTGTTTTCCGACTGGAGATAATTTCTTTAATTTGTGTATTTTATTTGAGAAGTTCACGAAATCAGAAGGTAATTTCAGGATTTATTTTTTTTGAATTTTTCTTGCGAAGTAATGTTATTTTTACGTAGTCTGTAATGTTTTGGCGAATTAATCTCTTATAGAATGCAGCGGGAAATTGGCAAAACAAGACACTACCCTGCTATCTTACATAATGAATTTAAAACAGCTTCAGAACGATAAAAAGTTTGTTTTTCCCTCCAATTTCTAACCAGTTTTGTAAAAAGTATATTTTCACGGCTGACTTCTTAACTCTAGAATAATTTCGCAACTGATTTATTAGTTAGAAGTTCTTGAATGGTAATGTATAGTGAAAAATGTAATGATTTTCTGAAGCAGAAATTTGACAAAAAGCAGGTCGTAAACACAGTTACTTGAAAATATCTAAAGATGCGAGATGCTGTTCAATATTAAACTCTGTTTGTTAACTTCCGTGGTTTGGCATATTTTAATTTATTCAGCTTTTCAGTATCTGTTTCGCTGCGTTGGATTCGATGAAAGCTGAATTAGTATGTCGCTAATTCATTGAAGGATGGTACAGCTGCACACTAGACACATGTGCAAGCTTCTAGGGAGAGGCTGAAGTTGCCACTTATTGAACGTTACATTTATTTATTTAATTTGGCAGGTGTTCATTATGACGATAAAAACTTAAAAATTATCAGCTGTATTAAAATAATACTTGCTAAAATTTAGGCAGTGGCAATGCTAACGCTCTCTAATCTGGGACCCAATTTTACTTTGATGAGAAGCGTAATAGAAGAACCAGAGAAAACTATTGAAAGGTTCTGTTTCAACCTTTTTTGAATCAAATTGGTTTAAATTTGTGATTTGAATCGTTTTAAATGCAAGTCATGATAGGATTTTTCTTTTTAAACGCTGAACAGCTAGGATTGGAAACGAATTTGTTCGATTTAAGCATATAATGACTAAGTTTTTTGGATCTGTAAACAATTATATGTATATAATCAACCGTACTATAATTGACTAATAAAATGAAGATTTATTTTTAATTCTATCTTATTTCTATGATCTGTGTTTCTAAGTTTAATTCAGTTTGAAAACACAGTTGCAAGAAGATACGCAAGAAAGCATTTTCCATGAGGTCAATTTAAACACTTCAACACTGGCTATAACTGATGATGCTAATGAACTAGAGAGTGGCAAACCTACCTCGATTCAAAATAAAAAACTGGTGAACAAAATTGTGCACAATTCATCTCCCAATGATTCCATAATAAATGTGAATTTTCGCTTGGTAATTTCTGCGGAATTTTACACATAAACAGCGAATTTCAAATACTCTTCTTCGAGAAGTTTTGCAGAATTTCTTACCTAATATTCTGCAAAATTTTCACCTGATAAATTCTGGAGATACAATATTTTAATAACATAATTACATTTTCTCATGATTCTGTTTAATAAGTGATTCCAGTCTTTCCAACAAGAAGCCGTCTTGCCGGATTCTCTTGCCCTCAGAATTCCAGAACACATTGCTGTCTTGGTAACGAAGTCTAGTAATAATCCTCATGCCTCTACCATTTTTTCAGTTCCACGTACGTTATGATGTGCTATTTTGTCCATCTTTATTGTCGGTCTCGTCGCTGTTGTTCCTACGAGTTATTAGATGATATTTCACTTGCTGCTTTTCTAAAGTTCGACAGCATATAAAGCAAATTTTAATTGGACTCACCTCCAGCTTCGAATTGTTGTTACAGAACATTCAACAGATTATTTTTAAGTTTATGGGCTTAATTTTTAAAACATTTTCGCATTGAACTTCGAATTTTATGAGAACTGATTTTTAGGGAGTGCAGCTGAGAATGACCAATTTAATTTTCTTACACCACCTTTACAGTTGGAAGAACAATCACTTGAAGTCAGAAATAGGGAAAATCCAGAGCTCCTGAATATTCCTGGTTCGTTTTTCAATCCTCTTTCTACAAGTAGAGATAAGCTGTTTTTCACTTATTGATTATTGTACGGTAGCAAGAAATTTACGGTTCTGATCTCACACTTTTTTTTTCTGTGGAATCGATGAAATTTATGAAAAGCATTTTTCAGGAATTCAACTGAATTTGGATAAGGTTTTGAGCATGAATGAACAATTTCCCTCTATTCAAAAGAAGGATCAGATGAAAAAGAATGTACAGAATGGTAATGATAGTGATCGAAAACAAATAATTGGTGGTGAATACATCGATAAAGAATTAGAGGGTGTATAGGATGTTATTGAAAATTTCTAGGATTCCCAGTTTGAGAATTCCCAGTTCTCTATTCTTTTCTAATGACTTTAATTACATTATTTGAAATGTTATCTATTACAAAATAAGTTTGCTAACAATTCTCACTTTCAACATTTTTTTATTCCTCGCGAAAACTTTATTGAAATAAGTTCAAGATTAATCAACTCGCAGTCTTTCAGGAAATTAGAAAATCATGTTTAAATGACCTTGGGGAAGATTTTCTTAGTTGAGATCAATATATTAAAAAATTAATTTGGCTATATCATTTGAGTCGATTTTATAATTTATATATTCGCAAATACAGATTTTCAGCTGTTTACTTATCTAAAAGATATATTTTTTAAAAAATATTTTCATGCATGTTAATCAAATCAAGTTTAATGTCATTGATGATCCGCTCTTCATATGTGAAGATTTCTTTGCTGCAAACCAATAATTTTTTCCTACAGAGCTTCTTATGAAATTATCGTTTTTAATTTGTTCATTATACTTATTTTTTGTAATATGTGTCTTGAATTTTTCGTAGTTTTACAATATTATTACTTTCTTTAGATAAATGGCGCAGTTCTTGTTCTCACTTTTTGCTTTTTGACAGCAAATGGTACTTGACACAAATGGTTTCTTTTTTAGAATTTTATTCATGTTTCCATAAATCATTTTTATGTATTTTTTATAAATCTTAACTACAACCATTACTTTGGATTTTTATAGTAAAATATAGTGGTCCTCAGATGCTGGAATTATTCAAGTTGTGGGTTCTTATATGTTTCCACCATTCTGATTGTTTTGCATAAATATTTTCAAATCGCCATCTTCTATTATAGTTCCGTTAAATAGATGGTATGATACCGTATCCTATCATGTGCTTGGTAAATTGTCTTCTTAACTTTTTCTTCTAGCCATTTTGTTGTTGAATTTTAAACTTCCTATTGTGTCCGGATTAAAGGATTTCAAATAATTTTAAATAATGTTCAGGTTTTAACTAATGTAGCAATGATTTCAAATTCCTTTTATCATACCTTTACCATTTCCAATGCTATTTGATATCCTAAAAGTTGTTAACATTTGCGTTATCCTAAAGGTTGTTAACATTCTTCAGATGGATTTAGGCCGTTTTGTCAGTACAACTAATTCTAACTCGGAAATCCTACTTCTTCATGAAGCAAATACCAAAGGTTCGTGTTTTTTTTTCATCTGAGATGGCTATTTCTTATAAATTTTATTAATGGAAATAAATACTTTCTGTTGGATGATAATAGATAAGTATTTTAATGTTTTAACATTCGTCATATTATCCATGTTCTTGTGTCTCTTCATTTGGAATCTTAGGTCTACATTGCATATTTCGATATTATATTGTTCTCACGCATATGAACATTATTGACATTAAGACAAGAATGCCAATAATTCACTTTCTCAACTTAAATTTTTTTGGAATATTTTTTCACGTCTGCTTTCTACAATTCCATATATAATTATAAAGCTTGAAGTTTCAGTTTACGCGGATAACATGTGAAAAAGTTAAAGTAGCGGAATCTGCATAGTGAACTGTATGTCTCTAAAAATTTGCAGAAAGTTTAGAAACTGATCTCCAGTAATTCTTTACCTTAGTATATAGCTGCAAAATTTTACTATCATAAATGTCTGAATAGACACAAATGTCTCTGTAACCTCCATAGAAAAAAAATTTGTACTTTTGTCAAAAGAAACTGGATCGAAGATATATATTAATATACATTTTACTTACATTTTCCAGAAACTCTGCATTTTGTAGATCTCTTTTTGATCAGGTTGTAATGCACAATTGTAGATTGCAACTTTTTTGAGTATGTGACTCAGTAAATTACCATTTTATTCCATTTTTGAATATGAATCATATCTTTTCTTCCCAGAGAAACCGATTAATTTCAACACGAGCATAGAACAATTGGAAGCGCGATTTAAGAAACTAACTGTGTTTGTTCCAGAAGACGAGCAGATTGGTCAGTTGTTTACTATCTTGCACTTTGATCTTCATGCTATCTTGATATTCGCGTATTTTTTGAATTCATGTAGTTCTTCGTATAATGTTTTGTAGTGTTGCCCTTCATTATCTACTATTAAGCATCATTAATATTTCACATTTAAATATGGAAAACATTATATTTGAGATATTAAAGTCGTAAAAGAAAGTAGAATACTTCGTTGAAATGAAGATATTAAAGTTAAATATTACCGATCACAAAACGCCAATGCATTGTGATCATTATTTAGTTCGAATTACTTCAAGTCAAATAGAACATGAAATTAAAAATATTCAAGTATATTTTGGATTATGATTAATATCACTTATAACAGATAATTGAAATAAATCCAAATTTCGTTCAGTAATGTCCCACTAATTTTTTAGAGATGAATATCAAAAACGAAATATATGATGCTGTTATCATTGTTACATGTGGTGCTGCACTTGAGTGTTTTCTTCAACTAGCTTTTGTGGCAGCGAAGCCTAATTCTACAGTGAAAGTAATTGTGCGAAGTAATTCTTGCAATATAGAGCTTTGATTGCAGTTTAATAGCATTTCACTTATTTTCATTTCCTACTGATGCATTTCTTTTCAGTTAGTATTTTTAGCCGAGATTTTTTAGATGATGATGAAGCAAAAATTTTGCGGGAGATTAAGTTGGCTGGATTTTTGCGTGTCATGAAAGTTTATAGTGGATTATGGAAAGCTTATGATTGCGAAAAGGTTTTCCTTCGAGTTATTGAGAATAAAATTTGATATAAAAGATCTCTACTAAGTAGTTTGTTAATAATGTTTTTTATCTTGGTCTTGTAATCCTTTCCCACGGTTGTGACGACTTCAGCTTATTTTTCCATAGTCCAGTGAGTACTTGAATCATGTCACATATCACCATTTTGAAATATACAAGTCATTACGTTATGCGATTATCAGCATTGCCTATGGGACTTTTGTAACTGTTTTGTCTCCATTTAGCAGTCCTTCTGCTTTTTAGTAAAAGAGATATTTCGCCTTCTTTGTTTTAATTGACCTCTGAATGTACTGTCCTCAAATAAGAAACTAAATATTTTTCAGCCAAATGTTAGTGTTGGTGCCACAGCGCCTCTGAAATTGATGCCCTCAAATGAAAAATCGAACGTTTGGAGCATAAATGTGATCGATGATGACTTGATTGATGAAGACACGCTATTACAGGAAGGAGATTATGTCAAACCTACCTCAGCAACACTAAGAAGTAGAATATCAATCAGATATTTGGCTGAGTCATATTTTGGGCTTCCTAAAATTTTTATTAAATCTCAAAGGAAATTTCAATTTTTCAGGTGAAATGGAGAAAAGAAGGCCATGTAAAAATTGTACTTGTGATTTGGCTAATATGATGGAATCTAAAAAGGTCACGACACAAGTAAAACCTAGCAAGTCATCATGTGGGAATGTTAGTTTTGAATTATCCATATTTTGCTGCAGTAGCTTATTTGCCCCTAGTTTCAAAGTTTCGGATTAGAATTATCCAAAGATAAATAATTTTGGAAAATCTGGAATAAATCAAAATTTTTGTGCTTATTTAGTGTGGTCTTGGTGATGCGTTCCGCTGTTCAACTTGTCCGTATTGGGGCTTGCCGCCTTTCAAAATTGGAGAGGAAGGCAGGATCAAGCTGGGAACTGTGTACGATGTTTGACGTGCGCTTATCGTGATTTTCATGCAATGTGATTGTTGAATTGTGTGTTTTTTGTTTCTTTTTGGATAATGGTATAAACATGACGAGGTTTTCACATTACCAATTTAGGAAACCGGATTTTATAGAATTGTTGCAGTTTTTCGGATACAAACCTCTTTGAGGTTTTTTGTATTATGTAGAAACGTGGGATTACACCAACCATGGAATAGTTCTGATTGGGATCAAAATCGTTGATTTGAGGTATTGGTTAATTTCTCACAAAGCTGATCAATTTCATCCTGCATATGGGTTTTCTTAAATTTGTTAACCGTTATATTAGGAATTGTATAAAGTGAAAAGTGAGAAATGAATGATTTGCTCGGGTTTTAATTTTTATTTTTTATGAACATTTAATTTCGGGATAAAAATCAGTGCAACCTATTTCTGATTTTTCATAGTTAAACATCATACAAAGTTTTCATGAAATAATACAAAGTGATTTAAATTCAATTATACAAAGAAAATATATAAAAGCATAGCTTCTTAATTTTTGTCCATGTTCAATTAGTGAAGTTGGAGAAGCAATTCTCTCTACTAATTAACCGTAGGCGGAATTCAATAAGGATTATTTGTTTTGTATATTTTACGGAAATTGCATCATTTTGTGAACCTATAATGTACTATGACTTTATAGTATGTCTTGCTTTTAGTAAATATTTGCTTAAATTTGTGTATTTTTTGTGGTTTCGTTTCCCAGAATACATTTTTAAGCTGTAAAATTTCTATTTATGACTACATGTTTTCCTCAATCATAAGATTTTAGAAATATACTTGGTTTGTTGCTGCGATTGCTTATATTTTTGAAGTTTTCTAGAAAATCAATAATTCTAGAAGTAATGGCTTTTGAGCAACAGTAGAATTAATTTAATCTTTCCGCGATATACGTTTTTTCTTGTTTCATGAAAAACCAAACATTATAGAGAAGAGATAGATTTCGGCACGATACAATTGCTATTGTATTGTATAATGTATATATAATCTTTGTTGCTTAAAGAGTACCATTTTCTACTCCTTTGATTGATTATCACAGACTAATGGAAGCATTACTACTAGTTTGTTTTTTTAGGAATGTCTATTGCTGATTTTCTCAAAGATCTACCATCACGCGACAAAGCAAATTTTTCATCTTTCTTGAAACAGGTACTAAATTATTATTCCTTGGTTGATTAATAGGAAATTATTCTTAAAGATAGGTTACGCTATACATGAAATTTGCGACAAAATTGAAACTTACTAAGGTACTACAAAATCATTATAGTGTTCAGTAGTTCTTGAGATGTGGAAATCTGGTTTTGGTACTTTTTGTTTTGGCCCAGCTGACTGCTATTTCTCATCTTTCAGAAAAAATATTAGGAAAATCATTTCCCCTCATTGCTATATTAAATAATTGAAGTTTTGTTCTTATTAGAATTCTAGTATTTAAACAAATATAGCTATATTAAAGGTGGTTTTTTGTACTTTTTGATTCTTTTTATCGTTTTAGAATGGAAAACCGGTGGTGGCTCGTATTTCTGAGCAATCAGATGATGAAAAACGAATAGTTTTTGACATGAAACCGCTCTTGCTAAGGTATTTGCAGTCAAACTGGGGAAATAGTCCAACCTGTTCAACTTCGGTAAACTTTAATGTTTTAATTTACAGATTTTTGATTAGGAAACAATTAAGTTAAGTCAAGTAATGAAAGAATCTCTCATTGCTGTAATTCCGAAGTTTGCAAAATTATCTGTGAAACACTATTCTTCAGAATGTCAGATCAGAGCGGAAGCGTACGTCTGATATAAGTAGCAGCACAAGCGACGAAAGTGAAAATACTAGTGGAGCACGTATAAAAACAAGGCGAAGAGAATAATAATTCCCAGAGTCTGTATTATTTTAAAAATTCATTTGATATGTTTTCAGAAGTTTATCATATTTAATCTCTACACTAACTTTATCTGTGTGATATTTTGATTTGGGGTTCGGTATTTGACATATAGATTTATATGGAAACCTACTTCTTTTGTTTTCAGTTAATACTTATATTTAATATGTTCTATCGCTATTGGTTTTGGTTTTAGAGTTATTCGACACGAACGTTTTGATTTAGAAATCCATTTCTTATACACTTGAATATTGCTCTAAATACTTTTGAATATTTCTTACCTTTTAGATGAGCTTGTGTATCTTCTTTTTTTCAATCTTTAAGTGAATCGGTTCTTGCTCTTTGTCTTCCAATTTTTTGATAATAAGAATTCTGTAAACCATGATGCATGTATTGTTATGAAGATAAGAGAAGTATCCAGATTAGCACATATCATATATTCATTTTTTTTGAAAGTCGAGGTAAACTTTCTTGATTTATATTTGTCATGCATATCATTCCATAATTTTATTAATGGATTCTTTTCTGGATGAGGTTCTTGTGTGTGATTCATTTTTCACTTCTTTCCATCGCTTACGATGTCACCAGTGTGTTACAATTTTGACGTATCTTTTTATTCGAATATTGAAGTGAACCAATCAACCAATGAGTTGTTCGTTAGTGAGGTGCACAAAATATAATCTGATAGGAAAAAGAACATCCACTTTGTTCTTCATTGCTAACATTCTGAAATTTATGCAGTTTTGTCATAATTATAATGGTTAAACTGATATGCATAGGACTGTTTCCATTTTAAGCGTTGACATTCAGAATGCAGAATTGCATTGATTATGTTCCCCTTCTTCATTACCTGGTTATTTAAGAATATTAAATTTTTTTAGATTCTTTCTATTTTTCAGTTGTATACTGCAGTATAATTTTGTTTCCTTACCGATTGTCTATTTTATCAGGTAAACTTTCCTAAACCTTCATATTATATTCATCATGAAATGACGCTTGTGGTTAAAAACCTCAATTATAATTTTCCTTTCAAGACTTTGTGTTAAAATTAGAGGTAGTGCTGAATGTTTAAAAACCAGCATTGTATTTAGGATTTATGATACTATTGTAAAATTACTTTGCGTAAAAAATCTGAAAAAAAGTTGCCCGAATGAATAAATTATCAAATAAGTGACATCGATCATAATCTCTTTGCTCTATTATAATTAATGGGAAGAAGTAGTTAATAATGATCTTTGGTAATCATTATCACCGATTTGGAAAATGCACCTTCAGTTATTAGCGACTTCGATATGCTGGTTTGGAATTCCGGAATTGTAATTTCTGTATATTCAGAGTTCTCTTCTGTCGAGTTTCTTGAAATTTCAATATTGCATCGAATGTGGAAATTTTTTTTAACTTTGGAACGAAGGAAAGAAGAAAATCTGATTAACTAATGTTGTTTTTAAGTATCCTGCTAGACATGTCACGATGACTAGTTAGATCAATACAGTGGGTTTCTGGTATCGTTGGCATATTATTTTCGTGGACACTTTTGTATTCAATGAATATTGCTAGCTGTTAACCGAATCTGCGATGTAAATTCCATAACCTGCTTCGTTTCATTACTAAAACATCCTCTCATCTCAAAAATTCCTCTTTCAAAAGATGCTAAACATCCTTTTATTTTTTTCGAAAAATATAAATTAGTGGGTGATTAGACGGAAAGTGCTATCAGTTCAGTTTTGGATGTGTTTTCAAACTTGTTGCAAGCTATAGGTAATTTTTAGGGCAATTTTTATCTTAATATAAAATTATTAAATTCTTCCATTGTTTCAATAATCATCTATATTTCCTGTTATTCCCTGTTATTTAAATTACCGGAAATGTCAAGTATCATAAATGTGGTAAATAACATGGATAAACTTATCCGTATAATTTTCTTCGGACTATTGTTTAGATAACAAAATTAGAAATGAAGAAACATTGGAAGGTATTAGTATTTGTATATCAGTGGGATAAAAATTGTACTTTTCGAGGCGAGTGCAGTGAATAATGCTTTTTAATTTATTAACAAACATTTAATGCCATGTTTAGAATGGGTCATGATTAAAACAAATCGTCATAAAGACCTATTTATAAATATGAAAAGCAACCTTGTTGCCTGTAAAAAGTTATGCTCTGACGTCGGGCGAGATGAAATTAACTCATACAAAAACTTGTTTCCGGTTCTTTGAGGACTTTTTCTGTCATTTAATGGTATTTTTGGTATTAGTGTTCCATGAATTGCGTTGATTCCAATGAATTGCGTTGAACTGAAGTAGAATAACTGATAATTGAATAAAATAAAATAAAAATAATTAACAATAATAAATGGTATCAGCTGGTCGATTTGCTTAAAAGGAACTGCAGAAATTTCAAGTAGCAAGATTTACATTTTTTTTAATGGAAATAGATGTACAAATAAACTGCTTAACTTACTGAGTAATTCTTACTGTAAAGTTTTCAGAAATAAGAGTCAAACATTTTATCCCTCACCAGCTTTACCTCTAATACTTAGCAACATACGTGAGTTGATACAGTGGTTTATTTCCATTTGTATCTCTTCCTGTTCGCATCTCCTGTATTGCAATTGTTGATGGGATTTCCGGAATATCTTGATTTCTTGAAATGTGTAAACTTTGCAGCTTTACATTTGAATTATTACTAGTTCTTTTATTCTGCAATCAGTGTAAATTACGCTAATTGCTAAGTAATGGAAATTAAGATTGAGATAAAAATGATAGTTATCATGAAATAGTTTAGAAAGATTTTAACGATCTAACTTCGAAAAGTTCCAACCACGCTATCTCATGTTGCAAGTATAATATATTTAAGGATATGCACTATCATCTAGTCCAATTTCATGATGAAATTTTAAGGCTTTAATTTAAAATTGCACTTTTTAATAGAAAATACTTGCCTTTTCCATGGAAAGGTTCACAGTCTCGGATGATATAACCTTCGAAATGATTTCAGGAAATGTGTTTCGTTTCTCATTCATGGCTAAAACTAACTTATCTGATAGAGGTAAAACGAATTTCCCATATGTAGAAATCATATAGTTTACATACATTCAATTTACATTAGGCAAGTTATTTTAACGATGATTTTGTCCACGCAACTCAGTAGTTCGAAGTATAATTATCCTTTACTTGATTTCACTTCTTGCTCCTTCTAATTTTATCATTGCTATTACTATTGCGTTATAATCACTTCTTATCGAACTTTCAATCATTTCATTTTAATACTAATGCGCTGAATAAATTTCAAACACATTTTTATGACAAGTAAATAAAGCTTGATTAAAAAAAAAATTCTGATTTCTATTTCAATTTCTTGTTCTTGGATGAATATTCCGAAATAATATTGTATATTTGGCTTTAGTGTTGTTGGGAATGTTTCCTCAGCTAGTGCTGAATTTTTTCCAGATTTGAAGTCTAATTTAAGGAAAGTTTAATGACAACTTGAAACGTAACGAATTTATTCATTCCTACTTGTTGAACAAAATGATTTTATAACTGCACCAAGCCAGCAATTACCGAAAGATTTTCCTTTCTAAGTACTCAACGTCTATCAATTTTGAAGCTTTGGGAACAGATTAAATTGGAATTCGGGAAGTCCTCAGTTTCGCTATTTAAAAGAATACCATTAGTATCAGTTTGGTATACTTTGATGACCGGTGTTGCTGTTATATGATCCATAAATTTTTGTGTTGACTGCTTCCTGTCCATCAAACTCTTCTCTTTTTTGTCATCTCTTACGTGAATCTAGGAGAATTTCTTTCCATTTAAACCCAATTACCGCAGCAAAACTAATAAAAACGAAATCAGAAATTTTCCCTAATTTTGGAATTTCGGATTGACAATGAATTATATGTATATAACATATTGTACTGTTGGACTACATTTTGAATAAGTAATTGTTGCATTATATAAAGTGGAAGGAACAGATAGAATGGAAGCTTACATCATTTTGAGAAGTGAGGAACTGATCGGAGTTTTTATGATGAATTGATGAGTTAGCATAATTCAATTTAAAAGATTTAAAAGCAAACATTACTTGCAGATCAGATGATGCAATAGCATTTTGTTGCGCCATTATTTGGATTCGTTTGGTTCGGCCAAAATAAATGGCTAGGAGAATGGAGAGTATAGCAAATAATATGAGGCCTAGAAGCGATAGCGTAAGCTTGGCACCCCATCTAGAAAAGATTTTCGATGATTTAGGATTTGAAAAGCGAGGGAGCGTTTTCGATTGTTTCATCCAATGATTTACGTTTTCAGGATTTCACGAAATTAATATCCTTTTGCCAACGTGTTTTTAGGAATCAAAAAATTGAAATTGGAAGACAAAGAATTCTGATATTTTAAAGATATTATAGTCAAACTCTTCATTAGAAGCGGCCATGTGTTTAACGATGAAGACCGTTGTAAGAATCAACCGCTGCTTCAGATAACAGGAGATATCAATGAAGAGAATTTACGCTCTTCTCGTAAATTATATATTTTTTTTCAATAAAAATAAAAGTCCTAAAATTTAAAAATACGCTAGAATTGATATCACTTTAAGAGTTTGCCGTAGAGATGAATATGTATTATGGAAATTTTTGAAGCAATTATTTTCATCAATTGATGCATATTTGATGAATTTATCAGTTGATAAGATTATAAAAGGATTAGTTTACTTGAAGAGTCATTATTCACTAACGGAGTGATGGCATTTTCATCGGCTCTCTTCGTCGTAATGTTCATCTTGCTATGTGGGAGTGGAAGTTATGGGAATAATGAAAGTAAGCAAATATTGCTGTTTTTATTGTGAGAAATGAAAGGGGTCAGCTAGTCGGAGATATATTCATGATGATAATTTCTATTCCGTAACTTTGTTGTAGCACAAAGAGAATCAGATGTGCCAATTGTCGACGACAAAGAAAACTTAACCATCCAAGAGAAAGGAAAAACGACTGTCAAGGAAAAAACGACGAGTATTGATAAAGTAACTCCGACTGTCGTAACGGAACAAACAAAGAAAGCGGGAAAAGCGGAAGCTGAAGGAGTTGAAGATGCGGGAGAAGGCGCCCCAACTAAAGCAACTGCGGAAATTCTGCAAATGAGTTAGTTTCAACAAAATATTACAAATTTTTATACTTCTTCCACAGTTTCTGCTATTTCAAAATGATATCAGGCGGTGGGGTTCCACTGAATCATTTAAATTATGCAGCTTACGTGGTACTCTCTTCCTGCTCACCAATTACGTGATTGTAGGAAATACTGAAATTTTAAAATTGGTTAAATAATATGATTCATTAGTTTAATTTTATTCAGATTTTTTATTCAGGAACAAATTTTATTCAGGTTACACGATGAAGTTGGCTAACTACCTCTTCCCAATTTATTTCACATTCGGTTTATGAAAAGTGATAAAAGATATTTGACGAAAAATGCCTCAGATTTTCATCAGCTCTTTCTTTGTTGCAACTTATTTTTAACTGTCGAACATCAAAAATCTATTGGAAATTCTTTCCTCGTACTTGCATGTTCGTGAAATATAGGAGCTAAAGATAAAACGACTTCTTTTTCATCAATAATATAAAACGGTCCATCAAATAAATGTCCATTTTCCTCATTCACACAACATCCATATCCGATATTCCATTTCCGATTTCAATTTTTACGCTTCATGTAATTTTTACTTAATGTAGAACAAGAATTTGATTAAACTTACGGATTTATGAATTATCTTTTACCATCATACATACTACTCGAAGCTTGTCATCGTGATAAAAGCATTGTAACTAATGCAGTGCCACATCGAACTGATTTACATTCTGCAATAAGAACTTTGTACTCATTGCTCAGAATCCATTCATGAATTAGCATCATTTTTCCTTGATCTAGTTTCTCACGAGGAAAACGTCTCCTCTCAATCAATCACTCTCACATAAATAATAATTATGAGAAGGAAAAAAGTTCAATAATCATGATATTTCAGCGATTTTTCGAGGAATGTTTTCTACTCAGCTATCGCTCGTAAAAAATTTTAAATAAAAATAGGCTTTATCATCCAGTAATCAAATCAGTAGATTGGATGATTTTATTGACTTCAATAATATGATTTTTTTTCGGTTAAATGGATAAACTGAAAATGCATGAAACAGTTATTAAATTTGCTATGAACTGATTCTATATAAAAGCCTTAAATTACCGATAAACAATTTATGACGGCTCCATCTCAAAAAACACAACTGCCAATGTTGATTAAATAATTTTTGCCAATAAATTTCAAAGTTTTTGAAATTACGCAAACAATTTTATCTGTATTTGTGATTTTTTCGATGTTTTTGATCCAAACATTGCAAAATTTTCCCATCGACTGCTATCGAGCAATTTCATGATTTACTGCAACGGTATTTATATACATGCTTTTTTTATGAAACCAGTTTTATTTATAAGAATAAAGAGATGAATTTTTTGAAGCAGAGACTGAAAATTAACGAGATGAAAAATAAAGAGATGGAAAATCTGGCAGAATCACTTCTGATTCGTTCCATACTTATGCGAAGCCGATAGAATAAGTATCATCTGTTACTAATGTTGTTATTAAGCAGAAACAAAAATATGGTCTCCTCCTATTTCTTGACTTTGTCCGCTTGATATGAAAATGGAATTTTGTGTTGTATTTTGTAAATGTCTTGTAAGTGAATGCAGTGCAAACATCTCAACTTAAATCCCAAGATAATTTTCATCCACGGAATGGAACTGGCTACAGCATAAAATTGTAACTTGCATTTCGTCTAGTCTCACGTTACAAACTAATCTAGCCCATCCCTCCCAACAAGACCCGGAAATACACGTCAGCCGATTCTCCCATGCCGTATATTTCATTAAACCTGCTATGGCCCGAGCAATATTTAGCGGTTTGCCCGACTAGTTAAGCAAGACAATGAAGTACTGCTGTAGTTAGCTGTTAGGGCATGTTTATGGTATGGGCAGATTGCCTTCAGTCGTTTCTAGGATGTAGAAGGTAGTATACATTTTTAGTTCTTTCCATACTACACTTTCACTAATTCCTAATTTTCGTCCGCTCCTTTCAGGGAACAGAATGGCTATGCTTATTCCGAAGTCTGGATATGCCCGATTCCTAAAAGAAGGCGCACAGGTAACTATTATGAAGAGTTTGTTATCGCTGGTTCCTGCCCTGATAAGTCATTATTCTCCTCGCTTCTATCTGTCGTCTTTTCTCTTTTTTGGATTACTGATGTGATTTTCAGCATTTCAAAGGTACCGAAGAAGCTGTCCTACGTAATATTGAAGCATGCATCGAACTTTCTTCTCAGATGCAATCAGCATTTGGACCAAATGGTAATGATTTTGTGATGGTTCAATCAGTGTACATAAATTTATAGTAAAACTAAGCTTGAAGAGAATTTTGCGTACGGTTGGTTTACGCCATTGCGTTTGAGATTTATACTGGTGTATCCTGTGACGTAAATATTTAGGTATGAACAAAATGATGATCAATCATATTGAGAAGTTGTTTGTAACAAACGATGCCGGAACTATTTTAAAAGAACTTGAAGTACAACATCCAGCAGCCAAAATGCTTGTTATGGCTACTCAAATGCAAGAGAAACAGATCGGTGATGGCACAAATACAGTTGTTATTTTCGGTGCCGCATTATTGGAACACGCTTCTCAACTGTTGAGCATGGTAATCATTTGGATCTAATTTAAAGTAGTAATTCGAAGTAATTTAAATTTAAATGGTCTAATTTAAAGTAATTTAAAGTATTGTTGTGCATTATGTTTTGAGAACAAGATGAATATACAGCGATGGAAAGATTCAAGGAAAGCTTATCGGCAACAGTAAAAACACACTAGCAATCTTTGTATTCCTGCACTGTTTCCCTTAGAAACATCAATATCAATGGAGAATAACTTATGCATTCATTTCTCGTGAAATTTTCTTTGTTAATAATAGTTTCAAATTTCAAAGTTTATAGGGTTTGAACCCTTCTGAAATTGCCGATGGCTATGAAAATGCAGTAGACAAAACGTTGGAAATATTGCCATCACTAGTCGTTAAGAAGGCTGAAGATCTGCGAAATATTGAATTGGTGAAGAAATATCTGAAATCTGCAATCATGTCAAAGCAGTACGACAATGTTGATTTTATTGCACATCTAGTTGCCAAAGCTTGTGGTGAGTCTTTTCACTTTTATATTACATACCATCATAAAATTACCTGATGACATAGGATATATCGTTGAGTCGATAAAATAGTGCATGTTAAAATGAAATAAAAAACACTGATTCTTGAAATGATAGCAGATTAGGCAATAGACTACACAATTTTATAATGGAATAAATGCGCTAAATAACCAGTTCATATAATACAAAAGATTGATTTTAGTTCAAATTGTACCAACAAACGCACATAATTTCAACGTGGATAATATTCGGGTGTGCAAAATTCTTGGTTCATCTGTTCAGTCTTCAAAAACCATGAACGGAATGATTTTTCTACGTGGAGCCGAAGGTGAAATCAAAAAAATGGATAAAGCCCGAATCGTTGTATTCACGTGTCCATTTGATCTGACTCAAACAGAAACAAAGGTAATCATAATGGAGACTGTTTATTTCTTATGATTTTAGTCGAAATTTTTGGAATGTGTAAAAAATTTTTTTTGAGAAAAATTATCAATATTACTAGGGTTATCAATGATTTGCTGCAACATATCTTTAAGCATGTTTTAAGATTTAACTGTTCGAAATGCGAACTTATAGTTATCTCCTACTAATGATAGTAACCACTAGAATTTGTTTAGGTGACTTTTAACATTAGAAAATACCATATTAGAAAATCATTTAACATTAGAAAATCATGTTTTTTCATGAAGTGTAGTCATTATTTTGCGTTTCTACTTTATGTGACTTTAATGGTTTTAAATTCCAGGGCACAGTTTTGTTAGAAAGCGCCGATGAATTGCTGAAATTCAGTGCTGGAGAAGAAGCTGAAGTAGAAACTGTTATAAAAGCTCTGGCTGAAAATGGCGTTAATGTCGTGGTAGCAGCAGGAAAGTTTGGTGATCTTTATGTTCACTTTCTGAACAAATACAAAATCATGGGCGTTAGACTGACCTCGAAATTCGATCTCAGAAGATTATGCCGAACCACTGGAGCTCAAGCACAAGCGCGAGTAGTAAATTTTTCAGATTTTATAGCCTTTTTTTAATGTCGTTATGCTATAGCGTATTTTCCACGGCACAAGGATGTACCGATTACGACGAATAAGGAATTGCCAAAACAAGAAGTGCAATTAATGCACTGAATAGTCAGGTTATAAAATATAAAATTATTGTAATTAATACCTAGAAAACATCTAAAATTGCTAAATTTTATTTTAAGACAAATGATTTGAGACCAACATAAACATTCTTGAATATTTCTTATTTTACTCTGTTGTCATAAAACTGATGCAGTTTTTGAAAAATCTCAAATCCAGATGTTTAGTGTGTTCCACAACGAACTTCTTATGGTGAATGTGATCGAGTGTATAGAGATGAAATAGGCGAGACGGAAGTGACGATATTCGATAATTCTAGTGAGCGAGGACATGTTGCGACAATCGTTATCAGAGGTTCGAGTCAGTCACGAATGGATGACATTGAAAGAGCCATCGACGATGCAATTAATACTTATAAAGCGCTTACAAGAGACTGCCGAGTTTGTGTTTCTTTTTGTTTAAAAAAGTTCGATATTTTGTAAGATTTAACTGTTTGAAGAGATTTATGTAAAATTTTTTATTCTTATCTTTACCCAAAATGTGATCCAACTAGTTTAAGAAACAGTGCTGATTATTGCATGTTTAACTGAATAACTCTGATAAATTTTTGTAACGCATTTAGAGGTAAACTGGCTTCATTATAGTTGCTTCCTGGTGCTGGAGCTGTGGAGATTGAACTTGCCCGACAAATAGAATCGTTTGGTGAGAAGTGTGCGGGACTTGAGCAGTATTCGATTAAAAAATTCGCGCATGCTCTGGAAGCTTTGCCGAAACAAATTGCCGAGAACGCTGGATTGGATGTCAGCGAAATAATCATTAAAATATTTTTTATAAATGAATCGCTTTTGATTTAAAATCGTTACTTGATAAACTGCTTCATTCTGACGTAATGTTTCAGCCAACTGAAGTACTTTCCAAAATTTATGCTGCTCATCAGGAAGGTCAGAAGAATACCGGAATCGATCTCTTCTCTGGAGATATGATGGATGCTGTGGAAGCAGATATCTACGATCTGTACAGTGGTAAGAAATCTGCCATCAAATTAGCTACAGACGCTGCAATCACCATTTTGAAAATAGATCAGGTTTGTATCTAGACATCTCTTAGCAGATAAATTTTTGAGACTGAAAAGATGCAATCAGTCTTTGAATTAGTCTTTTTCGTTTAATATTTGCAATGAACATTTAAATATTTAGCACCTATACAGTAATAAAACAATTAGCCACCAATAGAGCCACAATGAAAAGAGCCTCTCGAATCAAGTTTATCTAGGTTATAAATTTCTTCGGAACAAAGAATTTGATAAGAGATAAACTGAAGTACCTGAACAAATTTATTATGTTCTCCTGCATTTTTATGCAATGTTTTCGTCAGATTTTTAGATTATCATGTCCAAGCAGTCAAGTGGAGGGCCAGCACCACGACCACCGAACGTAGCTGATGAAGCAGATGATGATTGATCTGGAATAATTTCATGCATTATGGAATCATCTAATTATTTGAATTTGTTAAAGAATGGAAATCTAAAAATTGAAATATCGTTATTACCATATTTACCTTGTTTTTTTCAAAGTGAAGAGCTTTTGAATTATTCAATAAAAATTTTTATAAAACAAAATTATTTCTTTAACGACAAGCAGTTTCCACTCTGCTTCTTTTAGTTCTCTTCTTTGTCAGCAGTGATATCCAAAGAAAAAATATGACTGACCTTTTCATAAATTTTACAAAAGGTTTTACCTTGGAATTTTACTTACTTCTACATCTTATCATTGTATGTCTTTCACAAAAAAACAACTGCTAAGTGAAAAGTTGTTGTTTTATTACATAGTTGTAATACCAGTAGACTCATTTAGAGATGGAAAACGGCGTGTGCTTTCTCTGAAATAACTATTGTAAGTTTCATAGCAATGATTTTGTAGAACTTCCAGCTTCGGCAGTATTTCATAATAAATTGCATCGTCGTTGGACCTTTCAAGTTCATCTAATTTTAGAAGTTCATTCCAGATGTCTTCCAAGCCTCCGTATAAAGTTGGTAAGTTCTTATTGTCTTCATTTGTTTTAAACGTTTTACCGAAACAATTTTGCTATCCTTGCTACCTATCATTTTTTAAACAATTCTTTATTGTTTGTGAAACTTCTCATTTATCTGTATCTGGCTAATCCATAATGACAAATGAATACTTATTAATTTTTCAACTAATCTTGAATGATTAATTAATTAATTATACACTTAGCTGATATAAGTTTGGCCGAATTCGGACGGAAGGAAATAATGATGGCGGAAAATGAAATGCCTGGTTTAATGGCAATGCGTAAGAAATATGGATCATTGAAGCCTTTGAAAGGAGCCCGCATAGCTGGTTGCTTACACATGACCATTCAAACAGCGGTACTAATTGAAACGTTAGCGGAACTTGGAGCTGAGGTATAGTTTTTTTTTCTTCTGAAAGTTAAATTTATAAAATTTGTGCACTTGTTGTTAAGTTTTATGTCGAAAAGAAAGTAATAATGGCAGATTAGTAATATAGGTGATTTATAAAAATAATTGATTTATGTAATTTTTTTCTTCATTAAATTGGAACATTTCACTGATGCTCGGTTTAACCTTTAGGTTCAGTGGTCGTCATGCAACATATTTTCAACACAGGATCATGCTGCGGCTGCTATAGCAAAGCAAGGTATTCCTGTGTATGCATGGAAAGGAGAAACGGAAGAAGAATATGAATGGTGCATTTTACAGGTAATTGTTACGAAAATTTGAACTGCGTTTCAATCCTAACTTTTGTATTTATTTACTTTTTCATCAAAAATTATTTGAGAAAAATTTCCCCCTTATACAAATTGTCATATTTTCATGTTTTACACCTGGAATATTTGTACTGGAAGAGAGTAAAAATTTTTAATTCCAAAACAATAAAGTAACCAAAGAAAAACTTTTTAGACTAATTCAAGAAATTTCAGACATTAATATTTAAAGATGGTCAGTACTTGAATATGATTCTGGATGATGGAGGTGATTTAACTAACATCGTTCATGAAAAATTTCCTCAGTACTTGTCTGGAATTTATGGTCTTAGTGAAGAAACTACAACGGGCGTGCATAATCTCTCCAAAATGTTCGCCACTGGTAAATTAAAGGTTGCTTTTCTAGGCAATATTTTTGAAAAAATAAGTTAATAATTCACGTTGAGAGTCCAATTAATCATCTTGCAGCATTTCATATTCTTCTGTTTTGATTGATCTACATTCGTTTTGAGTAGTATAAATACTGATCCATGGTCATATTCATATTCTTTTGCATGAAATTTTTCTTAGTTTATTTTTGTTAGGTGCCAGCAATAAATGTAAACGACAGTGTCACTAAGTCAAAATTCGATAATCTCTATGGAATTCGAGAATCACTGCCAGATGGTATTAAGCGAGCAACGGATATAATGATTGCTGGAAAAGTTGCTGTTGTAGCAGGTTATGGAGATGTTGGAAAAGGAGCAGCTGCTTCATTAAGAGCATTTGGTGCACGAGTGATTGTCACTGAAATTGATCCAATCAATGCTTTACAAGCTGCTATGGAAGGTACTGTATTCATTAATTAGTTGTAATACAGTTTTCAAAGTTTAATAGAAATGCCGTAATTTTGACCTAGTTTTTGTATTTCAAGATGTATTAGCGCATAGAATTCTACTATATTAACGGTTGTGATAGTGTGAAAAAGTGAGATCATATGAATTACAGTAACAAATGATTGTTACATTACAAATATCTTTTCTTATTTTTCTGTGTTTAAGAAACTTTTGGGGAAAGGTGACACTTCATTCAGGATATGAGGTTAAAACTTTGGAGCATGTTGCATCAGTAGCAAATATCGTAGTCACAACAACTGGTTGCAAATGTGTCGTTCGAGGAGAACATATGATTGAAATGCCCGAAGACGCTATTGTCTGCAATATTGGACATTTCGATGTCGAAATAGATGTAAATTGGTTAAATACGAATGCAATAAGCCGAGATGCAGTAAAACCTCAGGTATTTTGTTTAACTGTTTAAATTAAGAATAACTAATACAGCGAAACATTATAAGTTCTTCAATGTACAAAACTTTTTCGAACTCTTTTTGGAGAGGATTTAAATAAAATGAATAAATCTTACTTCATGTATGTTCTGAATCCTTCTATTACTCTATAAAAATTGCATATCTTATTCCGTTCTCTCGATTTAAATTTTCAGCATATTTTTCGAATAATAAAAGACCGTTGTAGGTTGATAGATATTTGTTGAAAAATGGAAGGCACATCATAGTATTAGCCGAAGGTCGACTATGCAATTTAGGTTGCGCCACAGGACATCCATCATTTGTTATGAGCACATCGTTTACAAATCAGGTTTGTACTCGAATGTCGCTGTTATTTGGTAGGGAGAGGCATAATTTGGAATTCTAGCCATATTTCAATATTGATGCAAGTGTTAGTGCGATGGTTTGTGATGGATAAGTGGAATGAGTCAACTAAAGTTAATTAAATAATGTATATAAAAAAATAATTTTCCCTTTCTATTTTTAGCATTTTCTACTACAGGTGTTAGCACAAATTGAATTATTTACAAAACACGGGACTCCGCAACAGTACAGCATCGGCGTTCATGTACTGCCAAAAATACTGGACGAAGAAGTTGCACGACTCCACTTAAACAAACTTGGCGTTCAATTAACAAAATTAACACCGGAACAAGCTGAGTATCTTGGCATATCTATCGAAGGACCGTATAAATCGGACCATTATCGTTACTAATTGATCCCACTCTTTTTCTGCTTTGATAATTGTTGGAAATCCATTTCCTTTTTTACAGGTTACAGTTCTTACAGAGTCATTATAATACAATAATCAGATACCACATTTTTAGTGGAATAAAAATTTTCTTTATTGATGACAAATAAAGCCTTCGTGAAATTCAATCAACAAGTCAAACTTTTTCATTTTTGAGGTGTTGATTTTATACTTCAATATATATGCAACAGAACAACAATCTCAGTCAACAAAATAAATTGACAAGAGATCAGGGATATTTAACTTGGAGAAAAGAAATATGAAATATTAATCAACGAAACGGAACCGATCGCTCAGTATTTTATATTTTTCATCCTCTAGTGTCAGGACTAATGTCTGCGTAAAGGCGTGTGTCATTTGACCAAGAACCACTTTTCCAACGGCAAGGACTACCAACGGACGTGCTTGGTCAGAACTATCGATATATTGGCAATCAAGTGATTCCAGTCTGAAGATCTGATGAGTTTTTAAAAACATAATTATTCACTACTTCAATGAGATCAAGTTAGTCCTTCATGCATTGTTATTCATACTCATGCAAAATCATGTCTGTCGTTATTTTCTGTTAACTATATGGAATAATTGCCCTGATCTTTTTCATGGTGCTTTCTTTTATGAATGCCTTATTCAATCTTGCAAAAAAACTACGGCATATCGAGAAACAAATTGAACGAAACTAAAACACATTAAACTAAGTGTCTCAGCAAACACTTTTTTAGGCAAACGACTTTTTAGGTAGACGACATCTTAATAAACGGCTTTTCTAGGTTAAATAGAAGTAAATGAAACGCTAAGATGAAACTCACGTGTGAGTGGAATTGGGTAAACCATCGTAAAATTTGGCAATGATTTCTACTCCCTGTATGGCATTACCATTCCAAACAAGCGTGGCTCCATCTGCATATAAAAAATTCATTTTATTTCGTTTTCGATCAACGGCGTCGTAGAATAAATCCGTAAATTTCTTTGCTGCTGTACAAGCCGTCTCATCTTCTACTGCCAATTTTGACATTGAGATTCTTAAATTGGAGAGGTTTTCTAACAGTTTATTAAAGACCTGTGATACTTATGCCATTTCCAACGATAATGTTATATCTAAACATCTTATCGCAGCGTTTTACAAAAGATTACTTCGGTCATAAATGAAATAAATCTAACTGTTAATTCAAAATGCTTAACTCGCAGCTTTGGTGTATAGTGAGGAATTTGTGAGCCTGCTTGAGTATTGGCATGAAAAGGCTTTCATTAATAACAGAATACACCACCACACTCAGGGATTATTCAAAGCAAAGAATGAATAAGTTGGAGAAGTACCGCAATCATATATTACCGCAGACTAGTCTGCTAATTCTCATAACAAGTTGCTAATAAGTAAATTTTGCAGCAATGAAAAAAATGAAGGTAATATTTTCGCACTATTCTGAATCAAATAGAAGATGAAATAAAGTAGAAAGATGATTGCTGCTTCTTCACAGTGAGCAGAAGATCTATTAAAATCTTTAATTTCCAACATCATAGACTAACAGTAACTAAATGGAAACGTAGACGTACATGTCATCACAATCTAACAGTAGATAATTGCAGAGATATAGGAGCATACCATAAACATAACGATCATTGATGGCCAAGTTTTCCATTTTAAGGCTACTACTGGCTGCAAGTATTCGTTTCAAGATTTGATGTCATTTCCGATTGTCTACTTGGAATTGATTTGTGATCAAGTGACCTTTCATTTACTTCATATTTGGTGTTTGTTTATGCAAATTAATGGAATAAAAACCAATACAAATCCTATTTCTTGCACTGAAGTGCATTGTTCTTAAACTGTTTGTAAAACCCAGCGGACTTAGCTGGAGCAATGGTCGTAGGTGTAGACGTCGATTATTGGTTGCGGAATTCGAAAAGAAATTCTTTCTTGTTTCTTTTTCTGTTGTTGCTAATCTTTCTTATTGGTAATTTTATTTTTTCCAACTATTTTTCTTATTTTCTTCTTCACTTTCTTGAAACAAAATTTATGCATCTTGAGCGAGTCTTTGCATGATTCCTTTCTCTAAAGTTTTTGAATATATTAACCACAAGGCATCAAAAATCCTTAGTATGACTTTCTGCTATAACTGTTTAGTCAACTTGCTACTTTACGATCATTCAATTTGATCCATTCACAGTTTATTAAACTACTTTCTTTGCTTTCTCTTCTTCAATTCCTATGGAAAAATTTCTGTGTTGAAGTCATTTTCCTCAAGAAGTATTTCAAATTCTGAGTAGGTTCAATTCTTGTTGATATTCTTCATTTTTAAATTGCAGTTGGTGAGAAATCAACTGCATCAATTGAAAAATTGACAGAAACAGATGAAAGTATTAATCGATCGAACATAAGTCTTGATAACAGTGCGATACTGGATGAAACAAAAAATAAAACAAAAAATATGGTGATTATCCATTCTCTTATTTCCAGTTGAATTCAATAGGAGTGGCTAATTAATATGCATCATTTTGTACAAATAAAAAAGTTACCGTTAAGAATTAATTTAAAAGGAAAACTTCTATCTCTCATTCAACTGTCAAACAATTGAAATTTTTCATAAGTATGATTATTACTTATAGACTTATAACTCGAATATTTTCATATAATTTCTGTTTCTATTCAAAACAATTAGAACACAGATCATCACAACGAGAAATGGCAGTACTCAGAAATTCTGCATCAGGCGACTATGTTTTTCACTTTTTCTTTTCATTATTGTTAGTTTGTTTTTTCTCATTATCAGTATTTAATTAGTGCTGAGGGATATAATATGCAGAATTTCTGTATACTGATACTTCAAAGACTATCTGCTTGAAACGTCAGTTCTACGTTTTAAGCGAATCATATTTGAAGGTCGACAGCGTTGTTTTTCTTCCCTCAAACAATTTTGGTAGTTGGTAATTAAATTAATGATTAGGAAATTCTTCATTGTTAGTTATTTAATTTTCAGATATTTCGCGCTACATTTTTATATGGTACAAAATATCTGAAAAGTAAATAACGTCGGTAAAATCAATCATAAAATGGAGCATTATTTTAAATTTAAATGCAATATTTTCGAAATCCTTATGATTAAAGAGAAATGGTTAAGATGAAAATACCTGTAACTATTTCAATAGGCATAACAATTTAAGTTTCCATCTACGCATATCGTGTAATACTGTTCCATTTAGTTTGCCTTCCAATATTCACTTTTCGCTATTTTTTTCAAGTATGCTCTAAAATGTGAAACGCGTTCCATTTAATCATTACTTTGCAGATAATCTCAATTCCAAGCGTGATAATCCTAATAGTGTTTATTATATTTCTGAGTTACGTTTCACGGCAAAAACAAAACTATCGAATAAACTCAGGGGAATTATATACATCTGGAAGGTTGCGTTAATTTTCCAAAAATTTTTTATATTGATTTCAAGTGAATATAAAACTTACCGAAAAGAAACTTCTGGCTAATCAAGGAAAGACAAAAAGATTCCATGCCCAAGAAAGGCTATGAGAAGCAAAGGAATAAAAGTGAAGAGAAAAAAATTATGATCAATCTAATTTCTTCTCAACTTTAGATTGATGCAGTTAGGTCAGCAAAATAATTGTAAAGAATCAGAATCTGTAAAATTCATTAGATCAAATCTTGACACTGAAATTTGTGCCGTTGAAGTGAAGCCACTCAGGTATATTTCTTTTGCTTGGATGGAATAGGAATGATAGATAAGTGAAGAGCTTACAAATTGATCAAAAAATTAGAATTATATACCTGCAGTGCTGGTTTGAACTTATCATTCAGAATTGAGACCCGTAAGGGCCTACTTCCTTCTGTTTTTCCTTTCACCCCATTTCCCATTTTCCCTTTCCTATATCGTAATATTACGATAAGTTGTCCAGTTTAGATTCAATGATCTGTGGTACAAACGACTAGTATAAACCATAACTTGAAGGAACATATCAGAGGAAAGTGAATTATCACGTTCCGTAATGGCATCCGTATCATCTGAATGAGTATGAAAATGGTTCACATACAAAGAAATCATTGGTCAAGAAAAGAAGGCATTATTGAACTTATTTTGCTTATATGAATTACAATTCACTCATAGTCTATACTGTTCAGATGCATGGATATAGCTAGTATTGATTGGCATTATTTTGGCAGAATTATCAGCATTTAATTTAGAACATAGTTAAATTTTGAAAACAAATAGCAAGGAAGATGGAAATATTCGTTTACATCATTGAAATATACTCTGTAATGAACATCATTTGCTGCTATACTAACAGTGTTAATTTTCCAAAAATTGTTTATATCGATTTTAAGAGAGTATGAAACTTACCGAAAAGAAATGAAGCAAACTTTTTGCTTAAATTTTCGTTTTAGCATTTAGTCTCCCGAAGATTACTGTGTATTGATTAAGCTGGATATTAATTTACATTGATCAGAGCACTGATCAGCAACTGTACATGAGATTGTATTTGTTCCTCAAGTCATTATTTTCTTTTTATTCTACGTAATCTACTATTATTTATAGAGGACGGAAGATATACTTTTGTGATTTCAAGAAAATAAATAACGTTATTAAAGTTCTCGCTGCCCATAATTACAAAGAAGTCTTCGCTTCCTTCTTTATTGTCTCGATACTGTTGATCATCTTTATCTCTCAATCAATTAGAGACTTTCACAATAAAATATGATTTCTTATAAAACAACAACAATCATGTTGTGATTTGAGATGTTGTCATTTTAGCTTCAAACAGACAGATTTCAAACACTTTGCTACGATATCAATCGTACGGGAAGGATTCTCGTGGAGAAAACAAATATTTCAAACATTAGGCTCTTCACATCATAATTCTGCACTGCTGACCAGTCTCTGCTAGGTTTTAAATAAATATTTTTCAATTTGTTTGGTAAATTTTACTCCGTCTTGCGTAGTGCTGCAGTCAAACGTCATCCCTCATTATGAATAATAGAAAAAAAAGAAGTTTTAAAAAAGAAGAAAATAAAGCATAACATTGCACTTGGCTTCTTATACATTTATAACTTGCATCGAATTAATAGATTTTGTTTCAGATGTTTTAAGTGTTAGTTTATATCATCCAAAAAGCACTTCTGTTCTTGGCGTATTCGTTGCACAAGAAGGCACTTTCGTTTGAGGGGTAGTTATTTCTGACCTCTAGATCTAATGCTATTTAGGCACTTTAATTTTTGGAACTAACAGAAATATTTCAAGTTTTCTGATTCCACATGCTCCTTTTTCCCCTCAATGCAGGATTATTTCTTTCCTTGATCTGATTCTGGTTGGTCGTTTAAATTACTCAAAGAATAAAAATGGAAAATGAAAATTGCTTCTGAAACAAAGGCTAAAGTAATTGATTAAAGAAAGATTGTTAGCTGCTTGCTCCATGCTGAACATTGATGTTAAAATTAAAAAGCTTTCCAAACGCTGAGAATCTCATTTACTTGATATTTTTGATCTCATTTACTTGATACTTGATTAAGGCTTAACTACGCCGCAATATTTATTTTAGACCGTTTCATAACAACATGGATTTGTTGAATTATCATTCATTGCTTCATAAGATTCTTTATAGCAAATTTTATGATTTAAATTAATGTTCTTCCCGCTCATTTCTCGCAATGGTAGATTATGGGGGGTGAATAAAAATTTACCGTACCCACGGGATTTCTGTTTAAAAATAAATACCGTGAGTAAGATGAAAATATTAGTAGTAAGATCGTAAATATCAATTGTAGGGTTAAATTTTCTTCATTTTTCGAAAACTTTTAGCATATCTTTTACAATAATAATTCCTTTGCAACTTCGTTTGCGCGTAAATAAGCTTCCGATTCCTTTATTATCGATTCGTAATGAACGGTAATGAACGATTTAAATAAACTGCTTACTTCCTGAAGATAAAACAAAACAAAGCAAAGATAAATCCCAATTTAAAAATTTTGGAGATCCTCCCTAATGTTTAAATTAGTAAGCATTAGAGAGAATTTCAAGAAGCTCAATTTTAATTTTGAATTAGCTCTAAATTTCTTTTTTTAGATATGTTTTCATGCTGTTGTAGAAAACTATAGGAGAAAAAAATGAAATTATCAATGCAGTGAATGACATTTCAAAACTACGTCAGCAGTGACTCTTTCGTCCAACTTTTTTGTGTTGCTTTCGTCATGGTAGCGAATTAAGAATCTGGATTATAAAGCTTAGAGGAGAAATGCTTTTCCATCAACATGTAATCAGACGTAGAATCAATCTTTATACCTAGATCAATATCAGTATCAAAAATTGATACGGTATCACTCGACCCGGCTTTGTAATAGAATACTCAAATGGAGCTTGTCGCAGTTTCGCTTTTTAACGTCATTCCTTTAACATCATGCATTGATTCTATCTTATCTTCCGCTTTTGTATTGTCTACTTCCAGTTGACTGTGCGTCTCAATGGTTGACTCAGCTCCTATTGTACTTGGCATTTCCGCAGTTAATCAGTCACGGTAATCGCGGTTTCCAGTAATGATAAATTGACTTTGCTAGAAAGTAATGGTAAATTGACTATGCTAGAATCTTCTACAGATACTGCTGATAATCCTTTATCTATTGATAGATTTTTCAAACTTTTTGGCGCAATTCCACATTCTAGAAAGCACTCACTGGGAACCCGAGATAAGAAATATACTATTGGCTTATTCTTCTTTCTGTTCGTTGCTGAATCCTGCGTACTTTGTGATCCCTTAATTGTTGAAATATCCATCTGAACTACTGCGAAATTATTTATGTCTGAATTCTGAGTTGAAGAAATTTCACTTGATTTCCACGAATTTCCTGTGCGTAGGATGTTCATTTTGGATGTTTGATTAGCATTCCGGAATTTATGTTCTTCGTTTCAACTTTTCAAATTAAGTCTGAAATTTGAAGTAAATATGTCGCTTTGAATTTCCATAAACCTGTCTAAAATAATTCATGTAAATAGTACATGCATATTTTTGGATATATCCATAATACCTCTTTTTTTACTTCTGTTTTTTGCAGAACTTATTTTTCCTCTTAACTTGATAGTATATTAGTGCATTAAGTATTCTTGCGATACCTAACCATCTCAGAAATTTTCGTGTATTTTTAACCAAAAATTATTTTTAGATAACCGACTTTGATTTTCATCCTTCTCATTCCCAATCGGAAACATTTGTATCATTTCTGAAAACTCATTTCTTTGTTGTAAAGCGATAAGTGGCTTAAATTGATGAGAATTACTCAGTGAGAGAGATAATAATTTGATAATTTGATTATAATAAATTAAATGATGCTAGGAAGAAGTTTAGAAACGGAAACGCCTAATTCACATAGCCTGCTCACTTCAACAGAATTGTTCTGATGAGTTTCACGCCAACCGAGTAAAAAATATATAAAAAGTATGAATGCAGAGTACTGTATTCAATGCAGTCATATAATTGAAGTGGTATTCAACTACTTCTCTCTCTCAATAATATAAAACTGAAAAATGAATCATTAAAAACTATATTGAGTTACCAAGTTAAAATTTGCATTCATTATATTACGAATGACACTTTATATTATAAAAATGTCAAATTTTTGAACTGTACCTTTACCTTTAACAAGTTGGTTACAATTCAATGTAGAGTTTGTCATATTCTCTTTAATCTATTTGAATAGAATCAATACAATGATGAAGTCCATGAGACTTTGCTTCCCAAATTTTAATCAGCTCAAATTTGGATCTATCCTACTAAACGGGAAGAAACCTACTTAGTGACATTATCTTAATTCATTTCAACGATGTTTTAAAAAATCAAAGCTTCAAACTTGGTTTCGGATCTCGAAATGAAATTTTGAAAATAGTTTCAAAAAATTCAGAAATATTGTGAACTGATCAATTGACACATTTCAAAGTGCCTTTCAGGTAATTACTCATATAGTCAGGAAGGTATCCAAGCGTGCAAGTTTTAAAAGGATCTGAAAAGTTGAAAATGGGCAAAATTGTGAATAGAAGTAGTTGTGTAATTATAATTCTATTAGAAAGTTTTTATTCAATCTCGATTGATGTTATTTTCGTATCGCTTCTGTTTTGCAATATGGAAAAAAGTAAATGGGAGAAATATTATTTGCAGACTGCACAACATGTTAGCTGCCGTTATGAAGACACTTAAGCCATTATTCGTTCTTATTTCAAGAATGTATTGCTTTCTCGTTTGCCGTCTCTTCAGCTTCATTTATCATTTTTTACCGAGAGAAGTGATCAGGGCACCGCAAGATAAACTCCTCACAATCAGTGCCACACGAGCTGCTGAAATGATACGAAATCGAGAGGTAATAAAGACCTGAAGTAGTTAAAATTGTTTGTTAACGTTAATTCAGGTAACTGTAAGACATCATGAGTTGTTAAATAGACCTAAATTATATTGTGAACGTGTAATGCCCGTATATGTATCGTTATCTACCGCAGCACTTACATTTGATAATTAAGAGTAAGCACTGATAACGTAATGATTTTATTTAAAAATTAAATAAATTTGAAAAGAATTATAATAAAGAATGATGTGTTGCAGTGTGTCAAGTTTTATTTAAAATTCATGACTACTTAGATTTGAGGATTATGAAATGTATTTTTCTATTAAGTAAAGATTAACTCCCTTGTGGAAGTGGACAGCACCCAGTATAATATGCAAAACAATTAAGGTTTTTAACTACATCACGATTTTGTAAAGCAGAAATAAACATTGGCGTGTTCAGATAACAAGCCTCAGCCTGGTTGAAGCCTATATTAGGCGCATAAAGGAAGTGAATGGGACAATTAATGCGGTTGTTCAAATGAATTTTAAAGAGGCATTAATAAAGGCTCAGGAAATTGATGAAATGTTGGAAAGCATTGACACAGGTAGCGAGAAATTCAAAAGTGTGCGTCTTTATGTTATCGCTTTTATTAGTTCTTCTACTACGGTTAAGACTAAAGAGTTGGCTAATTTGCTTCTAAAGTAGTTTTATGCGTTACTCATCATAATTTGTATTGCTGATTCCCCAAGGTTATTCTGAATGAGTTATCTGAAAGAAAAATTTTGCAATCGAGAATAGTAAAGTGTTTAAATAGAGTATTTAGTTAAAAAAGGATTCAAATAGTAAGTTAAAGAAGACTTATCCGTTGTTTTCAGCTTTCTATAAGAAAGCCATTGTTCGGTGTACCTTTTACATTGAAAGATTCCATTGAAGTCGATGGTTTATACTGCACTATTGGAATATCATATCGGAAAAAGTCCGTAGGTAACAAAGATGCAATCGTTGTACAGAGGTTCTTCGCGTTTAATAATTACTTTAAACTGTTTCTTTTAACCTTTATTAACTATATCTTTCCAAATTTCGTTCTCTTTTAGTGTTTTTCAATTTCCGTGCATCATTTCAATTAAGCAGTCACAAAAAAGATTGTAGTGACATAATTTTAATCGCCTTTTGCACTACTTCCTATCTTAATTGCTCATTATTATTATATTGAAAATTTTTCCTATTCATCTTTGCAGGATGAAAGATGCCGGTGCAATCCTTCTTGCGGTAACTAATGTTCCAGAGGTATGCATGTGGTGGGAATCAATGAATGTCGTCTATGGTCGTACCAGAAACCCATATGATAGTAGACGAATTTCTGGTGGTAGTAGCGGTGGTGAAGCTGCATTAATTTCCGCTGCAGGTTCAGTAATTGGTATTGGTAGTGATATTGCCGGTTCAATTCGTATGCCTTGTTATTTTAACGGAATTTTCGGTCTCAAACCGACTCCGGGTATGTTATCTGTTGTTCTTCATGTTATTTGCCATGTTATTCTTTGCAGAATTATACTACTCCATAAGGCATAGCCAGTGCGTTCAAATAGCATTCAGTTGTGCAGAACTTCAAGTCTTCAAGTCTTCTGTGTCATATGACCGGAGATGTTAAGTGTTCTTCAATGTTTCATTGGATTTTGGAAGGTCTCGCATATTTAGGTGTGGTACCGCTAGAGGGACATTTACCACATCTGAATGGATATCGTACCGAGAAAATGCTACTCATTGGTCCCATATGTCGTTATGCGGAAGATTTGTCAATCATGTTAAAGGTTTGTTTCACATTTTCTATCAACTTTGTTTGGTAATTTTCGTTTGTGATATTTTAGAACTGTTCGATGTTTTAATAACTTAATATATAGGTCCTTGCCGGACATGAAGGCACGAATTTCTTACATTTGGACATTCCGTTTAATATGAAGAAAATACGTGTTTTCTACATAGAAGGTCTGAAGACACCGTTGGTACAAAATATGAATGAAGAAGCTTTCCAGACGCTGAAAAAAGGAAGTAGTTTTAATGATTGATTAGAAATATTTTTTGCTTTTAGAATCAAAGTTTACATAACTGTAATATGTGTATAAATTAGAAGTCTTTCAAAAATGAGGGGGTTACACATAGTGATATAATACGATATTAAGCCGTTGTTTGTAAAATGCACATTTCATCAGCTAATTTAGTTCAAATTTTCTAAATTTCATTCTGTTTAGTGAAAATATTGTCGATAGTTAATGTGGGTATTGATATTTTCATTTAATTTTTTTCGGAAAGTATTTTAGTTTTCGTGCTTTCTTTTAATACCTTTTAAAATGGAAGAATATCAAAATGAATTTTGCCGTTTTCAGTTAGTAACATGGATGAATAAAGAATTTGCAAAAAATACAGTATTTATTTCCAGGCGGTTCGCTATTTTGAAATTAAATATAATTTATGCGCTACTCGTATCGACCCACCACTTGTTCATTATGCACTTGAATTTTTCCTGACAAGCATGGATGTTGCAAATGCTCCGAAATTCGCGATGCATATGACTGATTTGAAGGTAGATCATGTTTTCTCCTATCTTTTGAAATCCTCCGCTAGAATTAGGTAATTCTTCCGTTTGAAATAGAACGCACAATTTCATTCTCCTACGTTTGTTATTAATGTCATTCCTAAATCTTATCACCTGTTTTTTTAATATGATCAGTTTTGCATCAAGTAATCAATTATTAATTTTCACTTTTCAGATAAGAATTTGATTTGACTTCAAAATTAAAATCCCTTTTTTTATTTTGTTTCGAATTCATCATACTTCTAGACTAATATAAATTGTTTCGTTGAACTGTTCAAGTGGCTAGTAGGCAAATCAGTGCATACACTACCAGCTATTGTTATCGGAATTATGGACGAATATTTCGCACCATTCAACGAGGAACAGAAACAAAAAGTAATTTTGCTGATCATTGAGAAAGTCTCATACTTGAAAAACTACTCAAAAGTTATTAAAATGGACTGATTACTTTATATAAATTGTTCTGTGAAACTAGACGAAAAATAATACCTATTAATGGCATTAATATTCCATAAAACAACTTTTTCCAGTTAAGGAGCCAGCGAGATCGGCTAAGTCGAGAGGTTAAAGAACTTTTATCAAATAATGGTATCTTGCTGTTTCCATCGTTTCCAACTGAGGCGCCGTATCATCACCAACCACTTTTCACTCCCTTAAATTTCGCTTATACGGCTCTGTGGAATGCATTAGCTCTTCCAGCTGTACAATGTCCAATGGGCTTGAACAGCCATAATATTCCGCTTGGTATACAAGCTATCGGTGCGCCGGGATCTGATTCTTTATTGATAGCAGTAGCTCAGGATTTGGAGAAAGGATTTGGTGGCTGGAAACTTATGAATACGTAATACATTCTATTGAATTTTTATCAGTATGTTCATTTATTGAAAAAAAACTCAATGCATTTTGGAAAGATGTCTTTATGCACTGAAATAATTTTCAAGAAAAAAATGCATCCCCCACTTTTCATCCCATCTATGTTAGCTCATTTTTCACTGTTCCAAGTACACGGTATTACTCTCTTTAGTTTTGCAGTGCCTTTATTATTTATAGTATTATTATCAGTTCGTTTATCTTTTTGCCGTTCATCTATTCGAGATTTCTTTTTAAATGTTCAATTTGTTTTCTCTTACTTCTCTTAAACAAGAAAAAGCAAATATGGCGAATGAAACCTTCAGCTGTTTTCCATTTTATTGGCTGCAGTTCATGTAAGTTTTAGTAATTTGATCTATCGTTTTGAAAATAAATCTTTGCTTTCTGCTATTGATGTTCATTAATATGAATGGATATAGATTTCTGTGCTTTTCTTGCCATGAAGTTAATATGTGATTATTGAAAAATGTATTAAAATACGAAGTATTGTGATTGCTAACTGGTTTGCAGAAAAAATTGATAAGTCCATTAAAAATTCATTATCTTTGATCTGCTCTCATGTGTTATTATCCTCTTGTTAACATTTTTGCTGTAAGTATTCTTCATTATTTTGCTGTTTAAACACTGTACAATAAAGTTTTAAAAAAGTTTGAGTCTTGAATTAGCATTTGCAAGATAGATTGAAATTGTTTTTAAAGGTCTTTTTTTATACTGCATAAACAAGAAATTGTCATTGGACAGGGACCATAAGGTCATTCAAAATGTCCATATCTTCTAACGGTAATGCAGTTGATGCGGGATTGTTCCTGACCTACTGGAAATAAACTTGGATAATTTAGGTATACTTGTCCGTGTGAGTTGATGCTAACTTCTTGGTCTTGATGCAAAGTAACTTGCAGTATACCTCGCTTCATCAGTCCTTTCTAAGATTTCCCTTTAGTGCATTTTGATACTATCGAATTTCATAGCGATCGTTTCAAAGGTTAATTATATTTCATATGATGTTTTTTGCACATTTTGTGCGTTTAGTATTTTTTCTCTTTCGAAAATTTTTGACCAAGTTTCCATGATTACTCCTAGGTAATTACTGAAGTGGAAACAGAATTTGCAGAGATATGATATATTAACTGCAGCTATTGGAAATAGTAACATTCGTATTGATAACACTTCGAAACTTTTATTTTTACATTTTTTCATTTTCATTTTTGGGCTAAAATTACTAAAATGTATGGCAGCGATTTGTACAGATTTTGAATTTAGTTGTATTATTTTTTCCTTTTGGATTGTTTCGTAGGTTATTCAATATTTATTCATTGAGAAAAAATTTTTTGTCAATTACTATTGATTAAAATTAAAATTATTTTAAAAGTTAGCTAGGATATAAATTTCTGTTATAATAATATTACAATTCACTACGATGGATATCGATTCCAAGATCATAGCCTAATGATTGAAACAAGAACACATAATGGTTGATCTTTCAGAAGTTGATCGCGATTTTGAAAGTTGTAATTGTGATGCATTTTTATATGTACATTATTGCAAGTTGCTACAGAATTTTTAATTCCTCTATTCCAATTTAAAAAACCCACAGATATTAAAAGTTGAACCGAATTATATTACTATATTAGTTCACATCCTTGACAAAAAATCTTACCTCACTCTAAACGTACGTAGACGGTTTACTGGGAAATCGTTATTTGTTGCATATGTTCACAGCAACGATTAAACATACTTTTTAGATTCGCATATAAGGTTATTTTGAAAGAATTTTAAAGTCTTCATTTTCAATATGTTCAGTTAGTGCTTTGAGTGTTGCTATATGATCTTCGTTTTTCTTATTTCATCCTTCGGATCTCAGAGTATTTCTAAAATTCAATCAACATGATTATGAATCAATAGGAAAAACCGAAGAAATTAGCAGATGTTAAACTGCTGTGCTGTTATGCTTTTATTGAGACTGAATTACAAATTTCTATTGCTTCAGATCGATTGTGATAGTTTATTGATGCAGTATGAATTTGCAACCAAAAGAATCTGGTCCAATTCGAAGATAATTGCAAAAAAAATAATTGAGGTGAATGGAGCTCCTGATAACTTTACTAAAATGTCTGCTTCATTATTATATAATCTATCAGAAAATTAGTGAAGATGCTTGCTGCTTATTTTCATGATTTCATTCTTTAGTTCTTTTCTGTTTTCGCTTTTGACATCGATTAATAATTGATAAAAGGCGATTTAAAAAAAGTAAATGATTGTTTTTATAATTACGAACTTCTATACGTATATTCCATTTGCTGTATATTCAATTTCTGTCTTATTCTGTCACTTACATTTATTGAATAGTTCGGTTGACGAGCTGAATAATAATAAACGAAATTCATAGAACTACTTGTTTTTGGATATTTTGAATAGTTTATCATTGATCTTATCGTAAGCTGTGAAAGAGAAAAAATTAACATGGAAATGGTAGTTTCAGACATTCTGAATATATATTGTATTTGATTATTCGATTGAATTGAAGCAATATATTACTTCTTTTCCTTCATGAATATTTTCTCGAAGCAAGTTTATTATTTGCTTTTCCTCAATTTTACCAATAGTTTATCAAAAAATCTGTTAAATAAGAACATAGCCGCTAAAATCATATATTTTTATTCCATGAATCCTCTGTTATTAGCAAAGATACTTATTGAAAGCGGAAAAAAGGTGGATTTCGACATTTGATTTTCGTTAAGTAATAAATTTCGATATTTTAATTTTAATTGATATTCTATATATTAGTCTGATCGTTTTCCAAATTTTTACTGTTTATTTTCAAAAAATTGTATTCGTACAAACATGGACATGCAATGAAGAAACATTGGAATTGGATTGGAAGTCTGATCAAACAGCAATTGCAATATCTTTGTTAAGCATGCAGATGTCAATATCATCGACAACAAGGGTAGAACGATTATGATCTGATGAGAGAATGCTAATGAAAATTAAATCCTACTGAAAAAAATGAAAATTCACCGCCCGATCAACATCCAAAATCCAACTTATATTAATTATTTACTGATTATAATCTTTCTAGTAATCATGATCGTAACTTGTTCACTAAAAAACTTCTGAATGATGTTCAAACTACTGTAATTTTAAGGTTATGCTTACCTTTTTACTTTTTCAAACGGGAACAGTATTTGACTTAAATTATATTTTTTATAATTATTCGATGGCAAAAAATTGAAAAAGTAAAGTTTATTGCAGAGAGTAATCTAATGTATGGTTGAAAAGTAGGCATGTTCTTATGTTTTCAATCAACATTTTATCAGATAAAATTGATGTGTTGAATTTTTTAATTCAAAACGATACAAACTTTAGCTATGAAGTTAGTATGGTCGGTGAAAATTAGTTACAACTGCTGCTTTTACAAAGCGTTTGCACAGATCAATTGGATGACTTGATTATCGTTTAATTTAAATCATTGAAATATTAATGACATCAGCTGAGAATTAAAGTAAGGTACATGAAATTATAGTAATACATAAAATTGAGATAAAGATTAATTAAAACAAGTCATGAGTGAAGGAAATACGTAAAGTATTTTATTGAAAGTTCAAGAAGGTCCTAGCAAATATTATTTGAAAATCGAAAAAACTTACGAAATTATCAAAGATTCTAGAACTAATGTTTCAGGCTTTCATTAATTGTTCTTTTTTTCTAACACATCACTTGCATAAACGCTGATTCGGAGAGAAAATGTGAAAATGATTCAATTATTTTTACAAAAATCTACAGTTGAATGTTAATAAAATGTATCAGAAAGGAACTCGCTGACAATATCTGCTCTCTTCTAAAGCGATAGCAGAATTTAAAAAAAAGCAGAAGCTAATTTGAGCATTTTTTATAAAAGTCGTTATAATGATTTTTCATATTAATATCCTTTTTTTTGCTTATTTCAAAATGACTTTTTGTAAATAATATTATATACAGTTAGTTCCTCATTTCTCTCATTTTATTCATCCTAATATATTAAAAAATTGCCGTTTTATATAAAAGATGGGAGAACACTTTTCATCATCATTTAGGAAGCGAAATGCGACTAGCTCTAACTTAATTTAGTATGAGTGAAACGTTTGTTTTTTAAATCGATTAAAAATATCAATCCTAAATAAGCGCTAGAAGACAGATTATCAGAACACAATTAGATAGTTTCACAATCAAACGAAAGGTTTACCTACTTTATTGTAACTTTCAAAATTGTGATAAATTTTTTAATTAAATTGTTGTTGTTTAAAAAGATTTGTCAAATGTCACTGTTGTTTTGTTAAGTATTGCAAATCTTTTGTTTGTGCGAAAATTATTTCCAATAAATCCAATATTTTTTGAAGCATTGAAATTTCTGAAAAATGATCTATTCCAATATGTTTTTATAATTATTGTACAGTTTATATTGCAGTATTTTCCACTTTTTTTTTCATATGAGAAGATTCCCAAGTTCAATCAAAATTTAGGGGTCATTTCTGTTACGTGCCGTTTTGTAATATTTTGCCTGGTTTGACTTCATCTCTTTCATTTTCATCTTTTACTTTTCGTATCTATATACTTTAAATTCATGTCAGCCCTATGTAACCCTCGCATTCTGATTTACTTGTCTTATACTTTTAGTCCTATACTAAGCGCCAGATCTTGCACATGGAACAAAAATTTCAGCAGAGAATTAAACAATTTACCAGGATATTTGAGATATTTCATTAAATTATATTATTTTCACAAGATAATATAATTATACTGAATAAAATTTTGACGTTTGTGTGATATATCAAATTTGTGTGGTATTTTACCACGAGAAATGTGTAATATTTGAATAAAAATTGACGATAGATAAGGGTTTGTTTTAAAAAAAAGAAAAATTTTTGACAGTGTCTTTATATTATAAATGAGTTATCTTTAATTACAAAAATATGATAATATGATATTGACGATGTTATCTATATTATTGTGATTGGAATTTCATTCATGAATACGTTTCGAAGCAGTATGAGCAAGTTTCGCTGATGGCCAAATCAGAGTTTTGTAACTAAAGAACTTTGCTATTGTTACTAAAAGTTTTTATGTATTCGAATATTGGGTATATTCTCTAAATACTATGTTTCGATTTATTATACTTTACTACTTATCTCTTTTGTGTTTCTGTCGATTTTGGTTGAGTTGTATGTATTCATTTCCCATCTTCTGAAATGAAATAATTCATTTCAAATAACATTTTCATTAGAAATAAATACTTATTTTGATTCTTTATGCAATCCATCTTCCGAAAAATACAAACTCCATTTCCTTCTGAAACCAACTATCCTTTATTTCGCTTTTCTTCACAATGCGAAAATCTTGAAATCATATGATCTTTTAAAAGAGAGACTGGAAGGTGAAGGTTACAAAAAAATCATCTCCAGCACAAAAACGTTATGCAAGGCATGAACATTGTAGAAAACAGATAATGAGATTTGAAGATGATTTGTACAAGTTAGTACTATTACTAGGAACGAAATAACAGGATTGTAACTTACTTTCTAAGTTGAACTGAGCTGAAGAGCGGCTGGAAGGAAATATATGGCTTATCTGTTCCTCAATTATTGGGTTCGTAAATAGCACTTTATCGCGGTCATAAAAATCAATCTGAAAAGTACAATTTGAATGTCTTGTAATTCACGAAATCCTATTCAAGCTAATACTCAATTGTACTGGCTAATTACAGATACAATAATGGATAGTTCATGTATTGTGCTAGAACATTTGAATAGCTATTATTAAATATGATAGTTTTATTTTCTAGAATAAAGTAGAATTACTGAAAGATGTGCAATTTTAGATTTGGTATGCAGTGTTGGTTTTCATGCCCACTTTAATCTTATTCATAGCAGTTTCTATCACTGTCTATATATACTTCTTTACATCCTGCAGTCTGGTTGATTTGTACTGTAAATCATCAACTAAGCAAGAAATTCGAGATTCGATGGTAAAGAAAAGACCTATTTTAAAGCGCATTTGAATATCCACATAATATTTTCGAAATTTTCATTTTACAATGGTAAAAAATCTTTAGCAATTTTAGATAACCAAAGTTCGGAAAACTGAAAAAGAAGAAATTTGTCGCATCTCAAATTTCTAAAAATTAATTGTAATTTTTTAAAAGATAGAATTTAAAGTTTTGGTATCTTACGGGTTTGAGGATTTACGCAGTGATGGTAGACCGCGATTAATGAGCAGATTTTTAACCGAGAGTGAACTGCAGAAAGTATTCACACTGCTAGAATATACATCAAGAGATCTGGATCTGACACTAAAAGAGCGCAAGTTTTTAAATAAGGAAAGCAAAGTGAGTTAAGTATCAATCTAATTGTCTATCACGAAATCCAAAATTAAATGAGTCTATATGCGCTTCACTTCTCCGAGCATTCTGTAATAAATTAACATATTCATGAGTTATGATAGCTATGAAGAAGAAAATAAGGAATAACAACTGTTTTAATAGTTCAGTCTAACTTCCTTATAGCATATTGTTCAGGTGCACTGTGTTAGATTGGATAAAAAGGTAACGGAAGATTATATGAACTTTATCGATACTACTAAATTCATTCATTAAATGTAACGAACTCTCATAAACTCGTTGCTATGTCATTTAAATTAATTTCTCAATAACAAGTTATAAATATATCGCGATACCTGAATAATACGCATTATGGCAGAGAAGTCTTGACATATGATGAAGACTGCAGAGAAGATACGCAAATTCGAGAGGATACCGTTGTATATCTCTCAGAAAGTTTGTTCAGAAGTCCACCAGATTAAATGAGAGAATGATTGCCTCTCTTATCATTCCAAACCGTAGAATTATCCTTACTGACATTTTTATTATAACGTCATACTACGTACGTTGATATACGTATGTTCGCTTTCTTCTACCATCCCTACCATCTTCTACCTTCTACCATCTCCAAGTCCCTTCTTAACAATGCGGTATGCAAACAGTCCAAAGGCGTTTGTTTGCGAGTTTCCTCAACTTCGTACTTGTTCCATTCTCATTTTTTCTCATTTTTCTTATTAGCGGGACATATTTATATATGAAGTGGATTACGTGCATTAGACCTTGGACTACGCTGGACTAGTAAGCCTCAGTAAATCAGAAGTGTTATCAGTTAGGGAAGGGCGTGTGAAAGACACGATTGGGACCTCTGGTGCTACGTCTAAGAGCTATCCTTTCATGACAATCAATTGATTTATTTACTTTTTCTGCAGAATAGATTTAATGTTTGCAGAATAGATAGATTGTAAACTAGCTTTGATGGGTTCTTCACAAATTTGAAATCTATTGTCTTGTTTAGACGTTTAATATACTAGAGAATATTCCTAATATATTGGGATATTGTTGCATTTCATATGCGCACGTTAATATTTTAATTTTATAGATTTGCTATAAATCAATCACTTTAATTTTTTTATCCTATTATTAGGCTTCTGTAATACAAATGCAAATCTTGATTCAAGTATATTTTAGAAAAGAAAAGAAAATGTTTGTATGGCCTGAACAAATAGCAAGCAAATTTATAGCAGCACATTCGGATTCTGTAGATGATTTCGTGGATCGCTTAAATTATGTGTATACAGTGGGCCTTCTCATATTTATGGCAACACTTACAGGTGCAAAACAACATTTCGGTACTGCAATTCAATGTATGGTACCTACGCATTTTCCAGGTTAGCCTTTGTTTCTTTAGTCTGCATGCAAAATTTCTTCAGATGTAAATTGTAAGCTAACGAACGATATTTTGATTTGTATTTCTATTTTTATAGCAGTGATTGAAATTGTTATCCAATTTTTAAATAAAAATTTACGCCTTAACGGATGACATAAACATTTTGTAGTTCTTAAACTAAAACGGTAGGGATGAAGTTAAAATTGCACATAAAAATGAAGTAAGAATTATTAGTAAAGAATACACTCATGAGAAAAAGATTAGTTTATTTGGATAAAACATTGAAGGTAAAGTTGTTGTTTGCATATTTTCATTTCTTGGACATAATGTCATTGTTACAAACATCTCTCAAGCTGTCACATTACTTTTAGTAATAGATTTTGAATTGGATTCCAACTTGATATGATTGCAGACACATGGGTTAGTTATGTACAAGATTATTGTTTTGTAAGCAACACATATATGGTGAATGCAAGCAAAACTATTGTGAAAGGTGAAGCGACAAATATTTATAAAGAAGAAATTGTCTATTATCAGGTGAATTTTTTCACTACGAACCATTGATAGCATGTTATATGAAACTTAATCAAATTTAAAATAAAGTTTAGTTTTTTTATATGATAAAATTGATAAAATTATATAATTGTACGCATCGCTACTAGTTTTAACGAAATTCTTTGTTGCAGTGGGTACCTTATGTATTACTGCTTCAGGCTTTACTTTGCTATTTACCAAAATTTCTATGGAACATTATTATAATAGTGCATGGTAAGTAGTATCGACTTTTCCTTCACCGTTAAACCTTGATGAAATAGCATGCCTATTTTGTTATTTAATAACTACTCCATCCCTTCTGTTTGATTTGAAATATAATTTAACAGATTAATTGAAACATGTGCAAGACTCAGTAACATTGAAGAAAGTATTAACTTCGTAAAACAATAGTTTTACGTATCCTTCTTTCTACTAAATGTATCTCATCAGTTATTTCTCGGATTTGAATTAAAATATGATATAGATTTGGATATGCGTTCTGTCGTAGAAGAAGCAATGAAATTACCATCTATTACGACATTGTCAATTCGTGAGAAGCATCTCAGGAAAGTTGCTCACTTTGCTGTTGGATATATCAAATATAAGCAGAAAAGGTAAGATTGAATAGTTGATTTTTAAGGTGACTTTTACTCACTGCGTTGACTCTAAGTTGCTAGTTCAAACATGATTTATCCGCTGAACGTTATAGCCATCATCTTATAGCAGAAGGAAACGTGTAATATATTAAAGTACGCAGCAGAGGCCTTCAGTATAAAATAAAGTATATCATAACTCACAACGAAATTGCTGTTAACTAATTTTCTCATTAAAATTTATAACTTCTAAGGGTTTTTTTTAAAGACAGACTGCACAATGTTGTTCGGCTTATCACTTTTACGTGCTTGTGAAATGGTTCTATTTCGGCAGTTGCTTCTGTCAAGTCTTACTTATAAATAATTTCGTAGGTGATGGATGTTTGCTATGGGGCTACCGAGTAAGTTCCAGTTTCTTACTTTCCATTAATTTTCTCATATTTTTACCAAAATTAAAAAATTTTCAAAAATGTGTAGAATAATTCTTTCTTCACGAATGTCCAATTTGTGATTTTAGTTTATGGAGGAAATTCTTAAAGGTAATGACTGGAAAACATCGGGTATATTTCCACGAGTAACATTCTGCGATGTCAAAATTGCTGTATGGTTGTTTGGCCTTTTAATAATATTTCTATTTTATGGTTGTTTGGCCTTTTAATAATATTTCTATTTAAGTCACATATACTGTAGAATGAATTACTTTTAATGCAGGGCGCTGAGTTTTTTTTAACATAAACGGTAGGATTCGGTAGACACTCTTAAAGAAGGATTGAAAAAAGGTTTATTTGCAGTGGTAACTGTCTATCATATCAACAAATCTCATCCTGTGCTTAATAGACTGAATAAGACTGAATAATGAATAAGATTAAATTATATAAATTAACATGAGTAGTCTTGATGAATAGCGTTTATTGACTGTTATTTGCTATAATAATTTCAAGGATTTCAGCAAATTGGCCAGGTAAATACTCATACGATGCAATGCGTTCTAATGATCAATGTACTGAATGAAAAATTATACGTGGCACTCTGGTTCTGGCTTTCTCTACTGGTGCTGATTGATGCAATCAGTATGATAAATTCTATGCTACTTTTGCTTTGTCCTTATTTGCATTATACGCGAGTATTATCTCTGTTACAGGTATTTCCGTTTTCTAAAAATTTTCTCAAGTTTCATAAAATCTTATAATTCATATTCAGATTAAAATTATGGAGCACTTCATTATAATTCTTTCATCTTACGGCTCTTAGGCTAATGGAAGCTACATTGATGCGAAAGTTAAACGCTCTTTATTAAATTTTGCTGAAAATGTTCTCCGTCTGGATGGAATATTATTGTTATCGTTTATAAAGAACCGTGTGAATGGGTTGATTGCAAGCGATCTCACACGTGAAATTTGGTTCATTGTGGACAAATGTAACAGGTTTGTACATCAATTGTTTTTGGAATTTTTGTTATTTTGAGAGATTCATTAAGTATTCACTGATTCTTTGCTTAATCTACAAAATTGGACAATTTAACTGTTAGATATATTTTTTAAGTGAAGGTAGAAAAAGATCGGTTGTACAAACAGGTACTGTACACCGTATAAAATTAGAATGTTAGAATACCGTTTAACAATGCATGTGTCTCCAGTAACTTATCACTGAAGTTACAAAAGTGAAACTTCAAAATTTTTATTACTGTTATTATTAACAAAAATGGAATTTTTTATAGTGTATTTAAAAAAATTTCCCATTCTAATAAGTAGAGTTTTCCAGAGCTACAGCGATGAAATTTTCATCTCGTAGACTAATATTAAATTCAATGTGCTATAGCAGCTTTTTCTAGGGATCCTTGTGTTCAAGATGAAACATGCAATGACCAAGTGAGTATTGCCATTTTGGAGGAGAAATTGGTTCATTAATTCTCAATCGATTAACTCGCTATAAGGGTAAATAAAGGAGTTAGGGATATAAATCGAAGCACTGCAAACTTGGATAATAATACGTAATACTTCTCTTCATAAATATCGCACGTTGACAAAAGAATTTTTTAGATAAAATGTTCGCTACAAGCTACCAATAATATTTATACTATTTGTAGGATTTTGTCGGTGATGTACCTTCTTGCACGAAATTACGGCCTGGAGGTATTAATGCTTTTGGTCCAGTTATCCGAAAAAATGCATGATGATGACTGTTGTTGTTGCAATAACTCATTTTTTTTCTCAACATTTTCTTTTTTGAAGAAAGATTAATAACATGTAAAGAGATCTGGATAAAGCGAAGTTAAGATATGAGATTATAGTTTTATTAGCTTAAACTTTTGTCATTATTGTAACAATTAAACTTATCATTTACAAGCAAACTTGAGAATTCTTAGGAAGTTAATATATAACTCAGTTGAAAGATAAGAATACCAATTTCATTAAGTTAAAGCTTGAAAAAAATGTTCTGTCAGGGATAGGTATTCATCACAAACTACAACTCGCGTTGTCTCTTATTTTGTAGCTTCGACACACTGTTTGGTAAAGTAATGTCTCGCATCTCTTATATGATAATATTTGCACAGTATAAAATTTAATTTTATATGAAATAAATTTAAAGAAAAAAAAACATAATGATAATAGTAAATTCTAATTATAATAATCACTGATAATTCTTATGAAGTCATTTATTAATGAGAAAAATGACTCGATTCAGAGATATATTATGTAAAGCAATTAAAATTTCAATTAAGAATTTCAAAAAATTAAAAAAAGAAGATTGGGCATTGAGTGTCAACTTTCAATTATTTACGTTACAAAAACAAAACTTCAAAATGACGGCGCACATCAGAGGTAAGTGAAAATGAATGCTTCGGCAGATTATTATTAGAAATACGGTGTAAATTTGTTGTATTTCTTGAAATAATACTTTCAGTTTGAAATTATCATTTAACTTCGAGCATAATTAGATAAGTTGATGGTTCATTCAACTCCTAGCTGAAAACTTCACATATATATTTACAATTTAAATGAGTAATTACTGGAGAAATTTCGAAAGAAGGTTGGAACATGGGACTTTTCACAGTATTATGGAAATTAGTGGCTAAGCGGTGCTTATTAACGGAGTAAGTGTAGTTAATCCGTAAATTAGTAATTCATGTACCAACATATGTGCAATCGAAGCTATGACAGGATATATTGTATTCATTCGACTCTTTTTATGTTGCGTCTATTGAATTTGCTGAGTTTAGCATAAGATCAGAGTAGCATCAAAATAATCAGTATATGTAAAAAAATAGCTTACTACATCCATATCATTCTTTTTATAGCACAAAGAAACGAATAATAACGGAAATAATCTCTTGCGGTTAATTTTGGATTTAACGGATCAAACTGTGTAAAAAAAATGTTATCGCTTCTTTAATTTTTTTCTATCCAATAAATCTTTAATTTTACTAAAACCTTTAGTTCTTCCCTACAAATAGCATTTAATCGCTGTGCTGAATTCTTTTGCGAAGAAATATATTAGGATATTTGCTTCTAAGGAATATATAAAAGTACTTATAAATATTGTTAAGAGAACATTTCTTTATAAATAAGTGATAGAAAAGTGGACAAAATTTCATTCTTTTTGCTTTTAACTGATACGAATTTCATGCGAAATTTTCTGGAAAAAAATCTTTTATTGTTAATAAATACATCTCCAGCACAAACTGACACTTGTCCGGTTAATAAACGGAACATGAATGTTTTAACGGCTCCATTCACAACTAATGGTCCGAAAAATTCACCATTTTTTACTTCGAATGAAACATTATGCATGTTAGTGTTTGTTCTTCATAGGACTAAAAAACCGTTAGAATTATTCCTGGATTGTTAGCAAATTTTTAATTGCAAAAAGTAACCATAACTGATTAAACTAAATATAACGTACCTTCGGCACATCATTAACAATCGGTCTATGATCCTCACTTGGTTTTGAACTTAATATATTCGTACATGTTTTACCTTAATGTCTTCATCGAGTTCATTTTCTGTGCTGGTAACCAGTTTCATTGTTTGCATAAATTTTTGACATCTGCAATATTTCCTACAACCAATTGAATTCATCAATGTGCTTTCACTTCCATTCCAAATTCCAAAGAATCAATTGTTAACTTCTAATTCTTGCTCCTTATTGCAGGATTCCTAATACAATAAATTTACAAAATACATATTAGATATTTTTTTGCAAAATCTTAACTATAAATTCTATTCCTTTTTAATATCAATAGGGCTACGATTGATGTACCAACTTCAAGATAATTTCGACCTTTCGTAGTTTTATTTTGGTTTTCCAAGCTAAAACATTAACTCATCCGCTAGTTATTTTGCGTAAAGATAAAACTGTTTAAAATTATTTGATGCAACCAACTATCTTATAACTTAAGGTCCAATTTCCATAAATTTCCAGATATCGTTTCTGGTGTTTATTAGGAAATTTTCTATACGGTTCCAAATACCACAAAAATGAAAGTGTTCAATTTTGATGATAGAAATTGAGAAATTACATATCTTTTTACAAATATGATGATAAGGACTAGTTAATGATAAATCTTTATGATTGATATCATAAAGCTCAACATTGGCAAACATCTGGCTCCAGTTATGGCTCCAATCATAAGTGCATCTTATTTCGATATCTTACATCGAAAGCATAATTTCAACTTCATTTTTGACATATGTCTTTCAAAAAACTGATATCATTTAAAGTCATGAAAATATTCCGCTTTTAACCTCGATAATTATAGCCATAATGCTACGCCTGAATTCATTTAAACGTTTACTGACAAGAGTTTAAAATGCTGCTTTCCTAAAAGACTTCCATTATGTACATATTCACGGAGGATGTTCACGATCTGAATTTTACTAAAAATAAAGATCAAATTTTGTCATGGATTTTTAACTTTCAATTCAATTATATGTTGATTAATAATTTGAATTTCCTTTCACCTTAGTTTGGAAATGTTTTTACATCTTCAGTCTTCGAAATATTTTTCTTAACAAATTTAATTGTTGTCGAGCTCAATAAAATTATTTAAAAAACACTGCAGATCTCGGTCGTTTGTTTTAAACATTCATTAAAGCATGGAAGATGGTTAGCAATAAAATAATAAGCAGTAATGGATCGTAGTTATGCACCTATTATAGATATTGGAAGTGATGAATTTGTAGAAATATCCAGGAAGTTTTTGTTGATAGAGTATAAAAGGCTGCAAAATTTTCTGCAAAGATTGGAACACCAATCCTGCCATAATCCTTTTTCAGGCTCGCCTGGAACTAATTGTAGGAAAATCTGTAAGATATTTTTAAAAAATGAGTTATTCCATAAAAGATAATAATAAGCTAACAAGTTAAAGCTTAGTAGTAAAAAAAATGAATATAGATGCAGAAACAAACATTTTAAAAATTCATAAATCCTTTTTTTTTCAGCAGCAAATTTAGGAACTAGCTGGTCAAATCTACAAAGTTTGTTAGAAAGGCAATTTTGAATCAAATATCTTATCATTTGATAATAAGAGAATTACTTAATTTTTAAACAAGTGTATTGCCAAATAATTATATAATCAAAATGAAAACTACTGTCGAAGAAAATTTTCAATAATTCGCATTTCAGCAGTTTCATACAATTGAAAATCATCATTATAAAAACTACTGCACATCTAGATTTCTAAAATTCCACACTAATGTAAGTATTCTAATCAGACTAACTAATCTATTTGTTAATCATGTCTAACAGGTCTTCTTCACAAAAACATTTTTTTTCATTATTTTTAGATAGCTAGTTTTACATCAAATTGGTTGTATTAAAATATATTCTGTAATAACATTCTTTCGCAACATTTTACATAATTATCTTTTAAATCAGAATTGAGTAGAATTGAACTCAAATCAACACAAGCACCACTTCCACTTAGACGATTCAATGATGCCAACATCTGCCTTCCATCATTTTTCTTTTATCATGTCTTGGAAGTTCTGAGCAGTGCCAATTATGCAATCAACTTCTTATCCATATGTGCATGTACAAAATAAACAAGTTTAAAATTTTGCATTCAAGTAGAGAATTTAAAACATGTCAGAAACCAGTAATTTGATAGCTTAATACAGGAAATGCAATACGAAATAAAACAATTAAGCTATTCTCAGAGATAATTGTAGGGGCAAGCATTCAAATTTGGCAGTAAATCATTAAAAAAGTCAAAAGATTATTTGGGATTATTAGCTTGGATCTGAATGACTATCCAGCCTCCCGTATTTTTGAAACTTTCTTAACTTTCCTATCTATTTTATAACATTTCCAAACAGCTACTGATAGTTTCAAATGAAAAGAAAAAGTATTGTAGTTGTTGACAAATGTATCAATATCAATTATTTTATTCCAGATTCTATATAACCTGCAATTTTTCATTTTCAATCCTACAAACGAACGATATCAATCCAAAAATTGAGGAAAAATGATAGAAAGATGAGAATATGGTGATTATAAATTTGATAAAATAATAAGACAGAAATAAAAAACAAAGAGTGAATAATAAAATAAAAATAAGTGAAAATCAAAAATAGATGACACTGTACTTACACAGCAAGCATTCGATCCTAACTCTCTTAAAAAAACAAAAACAAAAACATTCTTCGTTCTTTTTATAGAAATACCTATCTGGAATGTCTTCAGGAAATCCTTCTATTCGACAAGACTTTGAGAAATTTCCATGGAGAGTTTGCTACTATCATCTCTCTCATAATTTCAGAAATTTCGCAAACATCGATCCGACTTCTGAGCTTAACTTTCTCCTTATTTCATTCAATAAAACGAAGCAATTTCATACCGCTACCGGCTATGATGAAATAGTAGTTTGACGTAGTTTAAGAAACCATAACTTGACTCTTAGGTGCTTGTTGAGTTTTAGGCGCTGTTTGGGTTTTTCATTCGTGCATTGATGCAGAAATAAATTCCGAAGTACTTAAGGCATTACTTAAAGGGCCAAAATGAGCAATGGATGATCGATCGAACCAAATAATCTCCATATAGTTTTTATAAATTAACCCTATTCATATTCTTACTACTATAGCTTATATCATGCGTTAAAACTAAATCAGTTCTTTATCTGCAGAGTTTGTTGTTGCTTTGTAAGCTACTGCATAGCAGTCATGTCGCAAACCGATGAAGCTGCAGCTGCTGAGTTAAAAAAGAAGCGCACCTTCAAGAAATTTACGTATCGTGGAGTCGATTTGGATCAACTTCTAGATTTGAATCGGTTGGTGCTAAGTACAATTTGTTCAACTGCTGATGTATTAATCGTGTTGGAAACCCATATCCAATCATTTCGATACATTTTGTATCTTAATTATATGAGTAGTAATTGATTATTTCTTCGAAATCATTTGCAGTGGTATCTGATAATCTCACCTCCTCTTTCAACATTGGCTAATTGTTTTGGGCTTATTGTTAAATTTATTCTTGTTCTGATGAATTAATGATTAATAATTATATAGCCATGAGTTTGCGATACAGACTCAGAGTGGTTTTTTTATATAAATGATTCTAAAATAACTGCAGTCATGAATAGTTATAACCTGGGTTGGGCTAAGAAAAGTTTTTCATGTGGAGGAAGTTGCATAGTTTATTTTTTAGTGAGCAATTGGCAAAATTATTGCCCTGCCGTGCACGTAGACGTCTAGCTCGTGGCTTGAAACGCAAGCACTTGGCATTCTTAAATCGGTTGCGGAAAGCAAAGAAGGAGGCTCCACTACATGAAAAACCAGCCACAATTAAAACTCATTTACGTGATATGATTGTATTACCGGAAATGGTAGGGTCAGTCGTGGGAGTATACAACGGGAAAGTTTTCAATCAGGTGGGTTTTTTGGGAAATATTTTTTAATGAAATTTTCTTTTAGTTTTATAGCTGCAACTTAGGCATATATTGAGAACTGCTATTATTATTATTAGATTGAACAAGATGATAAGCTGTTGTTGTCAGTTTTGTTTGGGCAAAGTTATAATGAAGTAATTGCTGTAAATTGGCATGAATTTTATTGATCTGGCATTGAATTAACTTTGCCTGAGAGATTTCAATATTTTTGAGATGTTTATCAAGACTTTCCACGGCATTTGGTATTTGTAATTATATGATTACTTTTGATTAGGAAAGAGTTGCTTATATAGGAAAAAATACTGCTGCACAATGCACTCCTTGTCATACTTTCCACGTGTATGATCACTTTTAATTGTGCTATATGATATTGCTGTGCGAAAAACCTACTTTGAAGCGAATTTCTTCGAAGTTCAATTAGTTACAGTACATTTGTTACGATTTAATCTCTCAAATATTCTGTTTCATCAGTCCACTTTTTAATCATCCGTCTCTTGCTTTTCATTTACTTTAGTTTTTTAAAGATTTATAGATTCTACGAAGTTAATTTATTTGATTTCAGGTTGAAATAAAGCCTGAAATGATTGGCTATTACTTGGGAGAATTCGCAATAACATACAAACCCGTGAAACATGGGCGGCCAGGTATTGGCGCTACACATTCTTCTCGTTTTATTCCGCTTAAATAATGCAAAATATTTCATTGTTAAAGAGGATATTCGATGTTTTGTTCTGGTACTAGTAGTAAAGAAAAAAGAACATCACGTCGAGCTTTTGATCTATTAGCTAAAAATTGGTATACACACGTTCCGAGCCATGAGATTTATGCATTTTCACTTGTCTGCTAAAATCTGGATTGCAATCATTATTATACGCAACACTGTTAAGGTTAATGTATTTTTTAACTGTTTAACGGTTTTACGATGAGGCTTCTTTTTTTATTCTACGGTTTTTGTTTAACGCTAGCAGGAACAGGTGACAAAGAAATACTACCAATATTGAAGAATTATGATAAATTAGAATGTAAAGAAATGGAAACACTGATCAGCAGACAGGGTACTATGTATGACCAGGATATACAAAAACTCTATACAAATTAATATATATATATATATATATATTAATAGAATCAATCAGACGATGTCTTAATTAATTAAAAGAACAAAAGTTGGGCCATCGAGCATCGCAACAAATTTTAGTTGAGGATAGTCCACGTAAAATATCACATGATAGATGCACCAAAATCAATGCACAAATACTTTTCATAAGCCGACATGGGCGACAGAAAAGGTTGAACAATTAACCGAAACTACAAATAAGACGATCTTTTTACGACTAACAGAAAAATGTGAGAGAGACTACTAATAAAATTTCACAAAATAGGAATGTAATTATCGATTTTAGCTCGATGCCTTTGTGATATGCATTCCGCGATCCAAATGATATTTCTCATTTCCTGCTCCTTAAGCTTGATGAATGCGTAAAATACACCGAAATGGAACTGATGCAAGAATGATAGAACATTCAGTTTTACCTGGAAATATTCCCTGGAAAAATTCATTTAGTCTTAACAATTCGGTAAAAAATGAAATTGGATTGAATTTCAGATCTCTTGTAATCGCAAGAGGGTATGTTCACTTTGTATGTTTAAAAATATGAACACGAATCATGATATCAAGCTTACTTCGTATTCTAAAAACTTATCCTCAAGTGCCTTTTCTCCCGGTTGTAAACCAGATCCTTCAAAAAGCGCACGATAATCTGAATAATGCTCGCAAACTTGTTTAACCTGATCATATTCATCCGCCTTTGACAATCCAGCCAATCCTTAATTGATAGGAAGTACTAACAGGTCTGTACAATTTCAGTATAAAATGCCAGAAAATAAAAATGCACCTTCAGGATAAAGTTTACCACATCGTGGATAAAGCTTAGCTCGATCGTCTTTAGACAATTCGGTATCAAAACTGTTGATTGTTATTATAATCGCACGCCGATCCGCTTCGAACTATAAAAGATGCTGATAAAAAGAATAACTCAACATTGACCTAAACAGCATTCATATAACACAAGAATAATTCATTATGAAGTGTATGAAACCAGATATGATTTAGGTAGAATACTGGTAATTCTGTGGAGACTTCGGAAGAAAGACTAAAATATTATTTGAACAACAAACAGTGACCGAAACCAAATAGTGAATAATTCAACTTCTGTGTATAACATTAAATTTTACATTAGTTTTTTTAACATACCGCAAGAATTTCTCCCATAACTTCCGCTGTTTTCCCTCCTAAATGTTTGCAGAATTTGTAGAAGTCTTCTAAGTAGGAACGATAAAGAGTGTTACGGATTATTTCCACATTCATTTCATCTAAGTCCTGTTCATTGATACAGTCAACAAAATATGCTGCTGCAAAAGAAACAAGAAACGCATTGTTTTAAGGATTATCATTAAAAACATTATTAATAATGTTGAGAAACTGAAATAAAAATTTGAAATTTAACTGGATTTAAGTCAATATTATTTGGACAAAACAAGAGAATTTCCCGTACCCGATCACACACATCTTACACATCAAAATAATTTTTATTAAATAATCGATTTGAAAATTTTTAAATTTTATCAAAAAGTTCGAAACGGTTTCTGAAATTATATATATATTATATCTTAAATATAGCTAAATATCAAAAATGTATCATGCCTAAAGGAGTGTCCACAAGCACGGCATTATAAAGTTCAGCTGGTGTTGAAACGATATGAATAGCTTCCATCTGCTCAAAAGAACCAAGAGGATGACATTTCGAAATAAGCTCACTAATTGGCCGCTGATGCAGTGTCCCCGTAATGAGCAAAATAATGTTATCAATCATATATGAGTACCTGAAATTAACTGGTTTCAATAAAAAAAGATAATTATTGTCACTTCAGAGAAATTGTAAAAAAAACAAAAGTTAATAAAAATTTTACAACTAACGTTATATAGTCCAAAAAAGTGGACAAGGGCTTTAGCGCATTATTTCGAAAATGCGTAAATTCTGTTACCAGCTTTTCTTTCAATCGTTCATCAATAACCTGTAAAATTAAAGATATTAAGTTAATGTAAAAGGAAATTCTATCCAGTAAAGATTATATACATATGTTATTCTTCTATAAAAGTGCCAATGTATATTTATAGTCTATTGATCAACCTGAACTGTTATTGAGCCTGGTTCGTTTGCCAAAAAACTTCCATAATCTGTTGACTGAATATGAAGTTTCAAATCTGAAAGCTTTATAAGCTTCCTAGTAATTTCTATAAAAGCTTTTCATGGACAAACAGAATGCATATGTCGTGATATGTCAGTTTTGGCTCTCTCAGCTGATATTTCTTAGACAGCCTTAAACGAAAGAAACTGAAGTTACTTTACTCCAATCGACAGAATTTTCAAAGATTTCTATAACTTCATAAAGAAAATCACCTTCAAGAGTTTCGCATTGAACAAGATTGGCATAATCGGTTTGTGTTAGAATGCCTTCTTTGAATCCTCGAACTAAACCTTCCAAATAACCGTGATCGATATTGAAGAAATATTCTCCCATTTAAAGCAAAAAAAATCATCAAATAGGGGCAAATTTATATTGTTTATAATTTTCAAAAGTTACCTTTGAAAATCTCAACAGCATTAACTATGAGAAGAAAAAAACGAACAATTTTATTTAAAAAAAAAAAACCAAATAAGAAATAACAGCAAGATGAAACGAAACCTAACCGACATCCGTCCGATCCAACCCAACTCGATCTAATAATGAGTCAAATCAAACCCATCTAACTCTGCCACTCCTCCTCCATGCCCTACTGACCATAAAAGGCTAACTACCACATCACTGATCAATCTTTCGATGTGCCTAGCAGGAAAGGGCGCTATTTTCAAAGGATGAGAAATCATCAAATTTCAATATTCTCCCGCGAAGTCATTTTCATGTCACACACAATGGTTGATCTCTGCTTTGGCTAATTGTTTGGATGATGATAGGAGACAGTGGAAATTTTGCGTTAGAAAAATTGTAGTAAAGTTGGCAATAATAAATATATGAATATCTGCATCAATTTTTTCCGCGATTTACTAGATTTATTTGAAATTCAGATCTGATGACATTTATCTGTCCTTTTTCTATTGGTAAATAAGCATTTTGAACTTCAAATGATGTTGAAGAACAGAATTTAGGTAGGACAATTTAGGTAGAACCTACTTAGGTAGGTTAGGTAGTTTGATATAAATGGTTGCAGCGGTCAGTACGTTGCCTGCTGGAAGGGTTTAGCGAAGATTAACAAAAATACGACGTTTTTCTGCATTGATTAAATCAGTCATTCGCATTCTTGCCAAATCTCATTGTTATGTTTGTTGTTATCATCGCCATGGATTAGAGTTCAAGGCGAGGAAGAGAAAAGGGAGCAGATGAACGTTTTGTTTATAATCATTTATCGATCGACTAATCAACTCACCTGCCACTTGTTAACTAAATAGTTGTAACATCAGATAGTGGCGATATCGCGGGACTGCGGATTCCTTTGCAGCAATGTATTTTATAATAACGTATTATTAATGAGGTAAATTAAGGGCTGTTTTAAGTATTACATTACATTCCTAGATGGGCATATCGTTATTTATCAAATAAGTGATTGATTATTTCAGGAAATTGTCAAAAACAGCACAACTTGCAGGAGAGACCCTTCATCCACTGATGGCTTGAATGGCCATCATACAACAATATCAACAAAAAAGACAAGTTACCTCAGTTGACAATGAACGAAGCAGATGTTATACTGGTTTATATACCTAATGGTACCGTAAAAAGTGTAAAGTATAATTTCGAAGTCAAAGTTCAGGTCACGTTTCTTCTATTTATTTTTTTGGAAAGACAACATAATTGTTTCATCTTTAAAGTTACGAATTATTGATATTTAAATTTATGACCAAATTTATGAAAATGTTTGTGATTTGATTTAGCAGTGAAGTATTATTGTTGAGATTTCGAATTATTGCATTTGCTCATATCTTCGATTTTTGAAGTATCCCATCGAATCTTTCACGTTTAATTAAAGTATCTGCAGAAAGTGATTCATATCTTATTATCAACATTGGGCATCGATCGTATATCATTCGGATATTTCGCACTTCGGTTAATTCGATCGCCGGTAACACAAATATGCAATAATAACAATGACTGCTATTGGTTACATTCATCTCTTACAATGCGACAAGTTTATCGCAAATTTTTCAGCAAAAGTTCGAGTTCCATTCAATTGCGGTAATGCTTCCTCGTTTTATCATTTTCTATCGCTAGAGTTATATTTTAATTAAAAAAGTTTAGAAAAAAATCTTGGTGAATTAAATTCACGCATGAAGAGCAAAGTATTAATTATAAATTATCGTGCTTTAATTGTATTTTTTTGACAATTGACCTTTATTATTCGAACTTTATTTATTATAATTTATTATTCATTATTCAAAAGCCAAGTTGGGCAATTTAAAAAATGTGGTAACATTTAAAAAAATTGATATTCCAAAAATAATTAATAATTTTTGCTATATTGGAATATATTCACTCCAAAATCACTGTTTAAGTATATTTCATTTGGATTAAATCGCAATTTAATTATTTTTTCAATTTTAACTCTAAGTTTCACAATTTTTATTTAAGCTTCGAACTGCGGCTACGTTTCATATCCAAAGATCTGGAAGAAATGTATCAAACAGAAAAGAATGCGTTTATGTTTTTGCATGATCAAATTTTGGCTGATTATGTAACTCAGGTTCATTCCCTATTTTTTGCAAAAATTTTTCAATAAAATCGAAAATTTACATCTGTTTATTGTTCATCTTCTCCCATGTGCGTCAGTTTATTTTATATCTCTAACTATCAAAAACTACAATATTTTCATATCTTAATATTGCAGGATGAAATATGCATTTTAACCACAACTTTATCGTAACTATTAATATTTTGAACACCTTTCAACGTCTTTTTAATTTTCTTATATTTGTACAAGTGAACGTTCGTTTCAGGTGTCATGGAAAGTTCCTCACGAGATAGCTATCGAATTAGCTGCCTTGCAGATACGCCGAAAGCTTGGAAATCAAAATTCGTAAGTTAATTTTTTCCTTCTAAATTAATTTTTTTTTTTGCACTGTATTTGTATAAGCTTTTATTATATAGTCTATTTGTCAGATTTAGCATCAAGAAGTATCTAAATTTGGATGAACTTGAAGCCGAAGGGATTCTTGCACGGCTGTTACCTGAAACTATGCTTATTAATATGAAGGTTTGTCTCAAAATATAATCTAAACCAAGAAAGCCTTTAAGACTTTTATCACCGGCTGCTGTTTGTTGCTATATACTTCTGATATTTTTCATCTAGAAAGAGATACTTTCTAGATGAAAAATATCAGAAGTATAGTGGAAAAAGTGTGAGTTGTTTTTTTGGATCTTAATTAAGCTGTTAAATTGATTAATGAATTTCGGGTAAGATCTTGATTTTAAAGTTTATTTTCGTTTTCTTAATCAATATTGACGAAACTTGTTTCAAAATGAAGTGACTTATTTATCAGTCAAAAATGCTCCGGAAAACATTAACAGCTGCAGTGAAGAGACACGCATTACTTACACCAACAGAATGCATTTTCCATTTTCTGGAAATTGTTAAACGAATAACGCAATTTGATACAGAAATATTCAGAGCGTCTTTGGGTGTATGTTATATCATTTTTATACTATTATATTGGTATTTGTGATAAACAGTTTTTTCTTCATTGCTCTCCACTTAACTTTTATATGCTTCACTCATTTTTACTTCTAAGTTCACATTTCTATAGATAGCAAGAGTAGAAGTAATTTACTTTAGGTCGTTTGGAAGGATCCTTTAGATGTCATGGTAGGTAATGCTGTTGGTATTTCCTGCGCTGCAGATGAACATGGTCGAGGAGTATGAACTTTCATTCTTTAACAATACTATTTGCTATAGTTTCAGGGATAGGATTAATGTTATTACATAATAATTGTATACTATTATATTTATTATATTACCTAATCACAGAAAAAGACATCGTGATGCTGACTTACTTTGGTTGTAAAATTATCGATGTTACCTCATCCTAATGTGACTATGAAGTTTTTTATTACCTATGCAACTATGATTTAACCGGTTGGGATAGTCAGAGTAGTCTTCAATTACTTTATGGATTATGAAACAAAACTTCGAGTGTTAGGGTCTTATTTTTTTTGTTGAACATTAACGTATGTGTTTTGTTTTCATTCGGAATTTTTACAAATAGTGGGAGTTCCAGCCTTATAATCTAGTTGTGATTGATTCATACCATTATATAAATGCGTTTATAACGCATTTATCTAATGGTATGAATCAATCTGTCTTCTGGTATTACTTTTTTACTTTCAGCTTATCTTATTGGCAAAATTACAATACATTATCAATCTGACGTTATTAAAATCAGATGATAAATCGGAAAAAACTGTAATTAGTTTGAAAATAACCGGAAGTTCGCAACAGCTGGTAATTCTTTCATAAATCAATTCTCAAATATGAAGATGAATAAAGTAGCATTAAAATGTCAAAAATTTGCTATTGATTCATATATTGATTGTAATAGGTTTGTACTTAATTTAGTCGCTGACATTACCTACGTGGTCAATTGCTGAGTCATTGGCACATCTTATTAATGGTTATCACATGCTACTATCACAGCAGGGATCCATTTGGACTCCATCTGGTATAGCTATTGTTTTTACTTGTTTATAAAGCTTTCAAAATGTTTATAAAATTAAAAGAAGCAAGTAAATCATTTCGTAAGATTAAGTTCGTTTTGCATTCACTTCATTGAACTGTATTTCGTTAGAGGTATGTCGAGAGTGGTATATTATGTGCGGTCTGTGATTTTATTGTCTGATTAATACGCTTATTTCAGAAGTAGTGGATGGGCTAAAAAGAGAGGAATTGGAAGTGCCTTTTGTAAATGGCGAGTTGACATTTATCCATCATAAAGGTAATGTTTGTAATGGAAGGTCGAAAATGATCTTTAACGTGTTACTATCGACATATTTTGTTAATTTGTTAATTTGTTAATTAGATGCTAATCTTCATGTGGATCGCTCACGGATAACACTAGAAGAATTGCTGGGTGATGGCCAGTTTGGCAATGTTTATAGAGGAACATTTATGAAGGAGGTTTGAAATTGACATTTTCAAATTTTCTTTCAAGTGGAAAAGTTTTTCAAATTTTTATCTATCTGCTTTGCTTTGTAGTCTGAATTGCAGTCTGAATCGTTTTCTCCAATAAAGTCTTTTCAGGATGGTCTAATAGATGCGGTTGCTGTGAAAGTTTGCAAGATGGATGCTGAGATAGTGGAAAGAGTGAACTTTTTGGAAGAGGCCTGTAAGTATGAAGATTATTTGGATGAGCCTATGTCTGTAAATTGAAAATTAAAGATGCTACAGAAGAAATACTTTTTTGCTTTCAAAGCACTCACTATCAAAATCATTGCATTCTCCAGAATAATTTCATTCAGTTTTACCACGCTGCATTTCACTTTTTATAGTTATAATGCATCGATTTCATCACGAACATATTATTGCACTAGTGGGAATTTGTATAGAAAAACCTATTTGGATTGTAATGGAGTTGGCACCACTTGGTGAAGTATGTTTATCCAAGAATTGAAGAAATCAACAACATTTTCATGAAAATGAAAAGTTTGAAAAGATGTTTTTATAAATGCCATTAAAAGAAACTCTTGCTCAAGGGCAAAAAAATTCTGCTGATCTTGGCGGTTATTAAGAAATTCTTCTGTCTTCAGTTAATTGCATTATTATTTGTACCGTTGAAACTTTACAGCTGCGACAGTATTTGTTACATAACATTGCGACAATCGATTTAGCCGTACAACTTTTATTCAGTCAGCAATTAAGTTCTGCATTAGTTTATTTGCATTCATGTAAATATGTGCATCGAGACATCGCTGCTCGAAATGTGCTTTTATCATCACCACGTTGCGTGAAATTATCGGATTTTGGTCTAAGTCGTTGTGTTGAAGAAAATAACATATATACAGGTATATGTTGGATATATTGGTTGTTTGTGCAATGTGGAAAAAAATCTTATCTTTCTCCTTCATCTATTTGTTTAAGAAATTCTTTATAGTAGTTTGTTTTCTTTTCTTGTTATTGTGATCTAAGATATGCAATTTAAGATATTACTTTTGAATTTTTCGCCTTTTCAGTTTTTAATTACATCTGTGTAAGCAAAGCTTAGAGTTAGTTTAACTCAAATGTATTTTGAAGTTTTGGGTAGAAACTTTCCTTTTAATTAAACTATTTACAGCATCTCGAGGCAAACTTCCAATAAAGTGGATGGCACCGGAATCAATTAATTATTGTTGTTTCAGTAAGGCGACCGATGTTTGGATGTTCGGTTTGGATTTAGCTTTCTTATTTCTTAATTAAAATTTGCATATTAAAGTTCTTGGTCATCCTCTTTTCAGAGCAAAGAGCTTTGCTATTGGTTATATAGATGTTGGAAATAGAACTGTTACCAATTTGTAATTTTAGAGATTAATTCCTTGACATCGCAGAACTCCAACAGTTGAAGAAAAAACAAAGTTTTTTTGTTTTATCGTATTTGTTTCCTTTTTAATTAAACTCTCTACTTTTTGTTTATATCAGTTGAAACCTGAATTATAGAAAAAGATTTATTATGTCGGTTTATCTGTTAATATATGCGGATCTTTCAAATATGAGAGGTAGATTTTGGAGGGTATTTTTTCAACAGTTTAACGAGAACTTAAGCTAATTATTCCACGAAGATTTATGATAAATTGGATTTTGCGTTATTCTCACATTTATTATGATTTTAACCTTCAATATCTACAGAAAACTACAGGTGTTTGCATGTGGGAAATACTTACGTATGGTATGAAACCATGGCAAGGTATCCGCAATCATAACGTTATATCAAAAATTGAGAGTGGTGAACGACTTGAAAGACCCAATAATTGCCCAAAAGTTCTTCATGATTTGTTACTGTGAGTTTTGTTTAGTCCGATGACAAAGTTTTTCACTTTAATTTTTTAAATTTTCATTCAAATTTATCAGAATATCTTCATAATTTTGAAATCTTTATTCTTTTTCAGGCGTATGTGGAGTTTTGAGGCTTTAAAAAGACCAACAATATTTGAAGTTAATCGTTACCTTGGCTTTCTGCTGGATCAGATTGATTGTCACGTTCCCTTCGGATTACTTGCAGCACCTTCAAATAATGTAGTTTCTATTGCTGCATTTTTATCACCTTTATGAAAGTTTTTCAGGAAATCAGTGCGTTAATTCATTTTTCAGGAAATCAGTGCGTTAATTCAGCAACAAAGCCAAACAAATGGTTTTCTAACGGTACCTCTTTTCATTTTTAAATATCCTCGATTTGAAAGTTGATAGTAAATAATAATAAAGATAACTAATAATAAATAAATTTTTTTTGATTTGATAATAAAAATATTTCTTAATTTTATATCCTATCTATAATATGGTCTGATCATTCTTTTATTTTATCAAGGTAGCACCAATATTAAAAGTGGATTCTGCAGTAATGCCACTATCAACGTTATGGCATACATTGGAGCAGCAAAGAATTCAATCGGAAGAGGATGATAAATGGCTTGAAGAGGAGGAAGAAAAACTTGTAATTTTTGAGGAACTTTTTCTCAGGATTTCAATTTTATGGGGTATGGGGTGCCGAATATCTAAATTTAAAGAAACTATACCTTGAAATTCCGTACCGTATGTGAGTAACAATTACTGGTTTTAACAGTAACGTATACTTGTTTCTTTGCATTGATTTAACAAATCAATCATCGATATTTCATGTTTAATGGCGATATTTTATGCGGAATACTAACTAGTAGATTTTTCAACATGTGTGGTCACATCAATAAGCTAGTGTGTTAACAGTGGGATGCGATAACTGGAAATTTTCAATGAAATGGAACTTTTGAAATTTCTTTTTTCTTAAAAAATTTTTTTACTATATGTTTTAAAATGATGGGAATTTTTGAAATGCAGTTATGAAAAACTTTACAGCTACCACTACCAGCACTTTCAACAGTTCGAACGCAGCATATTAATTCGCTATCCATAAAAGAATCGTTGATAAGCGAAGAAAAGAATATACCGCCAGGTTATGAATTTGACCGCAGCAGTGATACGGTGCATGCAGCCGTTTTTAGAGTGATTAGTGCGGTGACAGATTTATCTAAGGAATTCCATGCAACAATGACAAATGGGCATTTTAGCGAATGTGTTGAAGTACGTTCGATTCTAAACACTTCCCATTCCTTCGCTCCTCAAGTAGGGTAAATATCTAATCATCTGACATTCATAATCTCATGTTCTACTTACTTGCATCCATAGCACATCGGTATATATCATAAGCATGTGTCATAACAAGTATTGTGCACCTGGTTATATGTTTTTAATAATTTTTTTAGTATAAAATTTAATTAAATTTTAATAGTGGAACTGTCAAAAAACGAATTCATTCTTACCATAAACTTCAATAAATAGTTTTTCACCCTAGAAATGATTATTAAGTTTGTATAATAATTATTCAAAAAGTATATTGCAGGTTATTATGGATCATTTGGGGAATTTATTTAATGAATCCATCCAACATACATTAATTTTAAACACTTCTGGTCAGCAGGATGTAAAATTAGCTAAGACACTTTTGGAATCAGATTTGCGTAATCTATCGAAAGCAATGAAAAAAATTTTGAAAGAAGATTTAAATAAGGTAAAATCGAATTTTGGAAGAATTTATAAGCAAAGCAGACTGTCAGAAGCGATGAGAAAAAAAATTAATTTTGCTATTTGTATTCCGAATATTGTTGATATTTTTTGATTTAACAGAATAGTTCCCTCTATGGCTTCTAATGTTGTTCATGGATTTGATGCACTAAAATTTCAGGATACTTATGAAGTATTAAGAAGAGAAGCATTGAAAATAAGTCACCGTTTGGCATTTAATTGTAAACAGTACCTGGAAACAATTGACAGTGCACGTGTTCGAAGTGGTGTTGCGAAGTTGCAACTTAAAGGTGTATCTGTGGTGCATGATGTATAAATTTTGAAAAGCTTTAAAAAAATTATCGAAAACAAGAAGTTCTGAAGAACAGGGTTGGATTGGTGTCATTTGAAAAACAAATGAAATGATGAAATATTTTCGAGAAAAGCAGGAAATTTGAAAAAAACACTTCTGGAGAATGATCTCTTTCCAACTGAAAAAAGCTTTTTGATTCCCTATACATTTTATGCCTTTATTTTTGAATGCTGTTTTTGACCTCTGATAATACTTTTCAGGTTTTCTATTTAACTGCATTGTATTGTTTTAATTTGTGCATTTTATCTGTGCTGACACTTGAAACAATCGACTCTAGACGGGTGAAATATTATAACTTTAAAAAATTATTCTTATATTTAATTGTTAAATTTTACACAGAGTTTTAAATATATGTTTTTACTGAAATAAAGTCATATCATTTAACCTGAATATGTTTCACAGTGACAGATGGATTGTCTTTGCATATTATTCGATAGAAGACAAAATTGAAGATGGGAATTAGAAATGTATTGAGATTTCGTTAACTTTTTTTAACCTTTATGGCAGGGTTTCATTGATAACCTTTGCAATAAAAAATTTTGGGGATGTGCAAGGTTGTTTTTCTTTTTCGCTTCCAAAAAACAGAAATACAGAAATGCAATTGAATGATACCCCGAGAAGAAATAAGATAAAGATTAGACTTATCGTATATTCCTATTAAGATTAACTTCATTCTTACCCTATATTGTTAATTAAAAATATTCTATTATTATAATATGTCATATTTTTATGGGTTAATTCACACAGAAACAATTTCTTGGATATTATTGTGACATTTACCAAGCTGCTTAAAGATGAGGCGCAAAAGTGGGTATTTGATGAAGGGTTGCATTCCAATGATAAGATTGGCATTGATCCTGTTTGAATTTGATAGACTGTAAAGACATAAAATGATTGCAGGGAGAAGTGAAAGAAGCAATCCAGCTCTCCTGTATGAAAGAGAAATTACTCGAAAGTTCTTCTATCGAACGATTGCAATCAAAATGCCATCCTCATCATCTCATTTACTTCTATCGGCTCAAAACAGCCAATATCGCGGAACTTGTCGTGTTGTCATTACTACACCTCCAAAAAGTCTGAAGGAGACACACCCCACCTTCGACAGTCTTGTTTCCCATCGTCAGTAACTTTGGTATTTCTAGCAATTAAACTTTTGTGTCCTTTTGATTTTCTGTGTCTGTGACAAAGGCGCTTTTCTGAAAATAGCATTTCTGAAGTGTGCATACTCTCAAGTTTATTGTCAGGAATTGATATTTTCACTTCTGGAGGCAAGTAACATTAAATATTTATCAACCCGCAATATTTCAGTCAGAAAGCAAATTCTCTTTTCTTCTCTCGGAGAATTATACACTCCGTCTGAGATCTGAGGAGAAAGAATGTTCTTATTATTTATATTCTGTTCCATTATATCCTATGGTATCCAAGCAGATTCAGCACAAGAATTTCTGAATCCATGCGCTGATGCACCATCAGCGTCTGCGCGAGTAATTTGTAATCAATTACATGAATGGGACAGACAAGCTCGGGTAAATTTGAACTTTTCAAAAAGCATAAAAATTTATAAAGAGAATTTGAATTCCTTATAATTGAATGTTTTGCAATTGCTTTTCAAAATATAAAGTGAACTTTACGCAATCACGAATTGTAGGCTAAACCACCAGTGGGATCATTTGCAGTGTTACCACCTGCAATCCCGGGAAGAAGTCGAACAGTTGCCGCACAACTTGCTCCTATTACTTCCACTCCTTATCAATGCATGGATCTCGAATGTCTCTGTATATATTTAAGGGGTAAGTAATTATTACTACAAAATATTAACTTAACAGGGTTAAAAAAAAATTTGGTAGGAGTAAATAAAGGCAAGTATCGTTCACTGTTGATATTGCAGCAAATGAGAGAACGTAATGAAAATTGACAATAGAAATGATAAAATTATTTGACGTACAAAGGAAAGTGTTGCAAATTTATCCTGTCTCGAAGAAATCAAAGTTTTATAATTAGATAAAATAGAAAGTGTTTAAAAAAAGGCAAACGTTTTATTCGAATCATTAAATTACTTTAAGTGAAATGAAAAAAGTTTGTGGTATTGGAAACAGTCTATTGAATAATTCATTTTGTATCGATTTTGTAAAACATAACTCGTAACTTTCCAAGGACGCATTGTTTAAGTTTAAGTACATTTTCATACTTGTGTGTCATCTTTCCATATTTCTAGCATTTTCATTTTCCTGTCCTGACTATAAATTTATTTTTCCCGTTTTTAATATCACTCTACCTCCAAATTCATTTTGTAACAATTGCCATTATCTTCATAAATTATGTAGCATAATATTTCTCTACAATTTAAATCTTAATTAAATTAAAATGCTTACATATCTTTTATTATCCTCACTCAATCACTGATTGAAAATATTATTATTCGTTGCGAAATGAGATTTCAAATTGAGATATAGCTATATGGCTATATAATGAGATTGAATTGAGATATAGCTATACATTTACTAATTTGTTAATCAAACTAAGAAGAAATAAGCATTTTCAAATGTAAGCAATTAGCATCTTTATTACTTGATGCAATGGCAGGTAGAACACAAGAAGGTGGAGTATGCCACTTACCAGATGGTTCACGACTAACAAAAGCTATCAGGAAGGAATACCGTATGCTAACTGATCAGGAGAGGAGAAGGTTTCACAATGCTTTAAAACAACTTAAACGTTCTGGTGAATATGATAAATTAGCACTAATTCATGGCCGCGCAGCAGTCAGCGGTGGCGCTCATTCTGGGCCCGCTTTTCTCCCGTGGCATCGAGAATTCATTAAAAGGTATTCCTAATTTCATTTCTGTTTTTGATTGTGTTTGCTTCAATTTTTCCCTTTTTTCAAATTATTTCCTCTTTTAAATTAACGAATGTTTCCTTTTTTGTGAAAAGATTTGAGATTGCTCTGCGACAAATTGATCCTACCGTTTCCATCCCATACTGGGATTCAGTTCTGGATAGTGGTTTACCGAGTCCACAAGATTCAGTGTTGTGGACAAAGGAATTGATGGGTACGACTAATGCAAACGGAGCTGTAACCGGAGGAGATTTTGCTAATTTTATTACATTTGAGGTATGAATTTACTTTCTCTTTAATTTTATTTCATCATAATCGATTATGAAATTATCGACAATATAACGATATCATCATTCAATGAATTTGGAAAAACTTAATAATCCTATTCAAGATTGTTTAATTCAATTCTGAATTTGAAATATAAAATGAAAAATAGAAACATCCAAACATAAGGCGTCAAGTTGGAAGGCAAGGATCTCCCTTCAAGCAATCAGATTTGAATTGGTTCCTGCAACAAAATCGGATGGAAAATGTTCTCGCATTTACTGCTCCTAGACAGGTACTACTTTCGAAATCAATCTTGGTACAATTTTATACACATATATATGTTTATATATGTTTGGTAGTTTTTAAAGTTTATTACCAACTTGATGAATTCCAAAGGATTATACCGTAATGGAAATGGCTATACTTCTAGTATTTTATTAAAGGGTTGTCAATATCGTGCCAATTACAACGCCTTAGAGTATACACATGGTAATGTTCACATTTTTGTGGGTGGTGATATGTACGATCCATATACATCTGGAAATGATCCCTTATTCTATCTGCATCATTCATTTGTTGATTACATATGGGAAATGTACCGGCAACAAAAACAGGTGTAACCATTTTAATTTTGCATTCCAAAACTTCGAAAGAATAAAAGAATTAAATTTTAAGTTTTCTTTCATAAAAGAGATTATTATTGGAGGGAAACTACAAACAATTATTTTCTAGACACGATATCAACGTGAAAATGATTATTCACCTGATAATCAGGCATGTAGTAGCGCATTACATTTCGGTTCCACTTTAATGAGGCCTTTCACGCCATTACGAAACATTGATGGTTTGAGCAATGCCTATACCGATAATCTCTATGAATATGCACCACGGCCAACATGTCGAAGTGGGCCAACTTGTGGATCGAAGTAAGCATGTTCACTGACTAATATAAATAAAAAAAGTTGCGTAATGTGTAAAAAAGATTCGCGATTAAATTGCGTATTTCTAATAAGAAGCAATATATGAACTGTTTAGTTTCACACTACTTTAATATCTCTAATATTTTAAGTCTAAAATATAATTCAGTTATAAAATAAATGACATTTAATTTTAATTGTTCGCTATGGAAGAAAATATTTCTGGGCCATTTATGATTAGATATCTGTTTTGTGATCGATCACATGGACAACCTCATTGCGTGTCACAAGCTCGAATCGGTGGACGTTGTTCTGGATTTGTAAACGGCGAACAGGTATGTCATAATGGGATGTGTGTTAATGGACGATGTGTTGCTACGTCTTCCTCCTCGGTATGTAAATTTGCAAACTGTTTGTAAAAGTTTTCACCACATTTAAATATCAGAATGTTTGATCGTGCTTTATTAATTGCTACTTCATTGAATTTTATCACTCCAGAATTTTCGCAGCGATTTTTATCATTTTTGTAAATCTCAGTTTTTTCATTTATAATAAAACGCTGTGTGAATTCAGATACTATCAATTACACCACTGCCCGTAGAAGTACCATTAAAAGAAACATCAGTTGTATCTATAAATGCGAATTGCTACAATGAAAATGAATGTTGTCAATTTTGGGCGCAACGAGGTGAATGCGATCGGAACAAAGGTTACATGCATGAGTGGTGTAAAGTTGCATGTCGAATTTGTCAGCCTAATTTCAGTCCGAACACTGGTTAGATTTTTTTACCTGTTTGCACCTTTCCAAAAGAAAATTTTGATTAAATTCTTAACTTTTCAAAATCAACTATCGTTCTGTTAAACTGTTACCGATCGTAATGAATCAGCTTTTCAATGTTTCTTACACAAACGGTCCCATTATAAATATGTCTGAATTTCTTGATTCTATATTGACAATCTTCTCAGTCAGTACGACGACAGTCAATTCACATCAGTACAGAAAAAAAAGTGCTGCAAATTTATTAAATATTGCCACTGGAAACTTTTGATTTTGATTTATTCAATTTTTTACCGAAAATATTGAGGAATGATGAAATTATTTCATATTTCCTTCTTACCATAGTACTATAAATAAGTTAACTTTATAATTGAGTTTATTTGTAAAGATATATTTCAAAAAGTGAATAGTTTAAATTTATAAAATTTAAATTAAAGAATGTTCAAATCATCATGAGAATTGTGAGAGATGGGCAAGAAGTGGTGAATGTGCGAGAAATGCTAAATGGATGAGAGAGAACTGTCGACAGAGTTGTCATCATTGCGATCGTACGAGGGCTCAGGTGTGTAGTGGTGAACGCCGCGATGGTAAATATTTCAGAAGCTTTTTTTTAATTTCCAAACAGCTGGACGTTGTTTCAAAGATTGCTTTCTTTAAATTTGTTCATCGTTAATATCAATTTATAGAGTGCTTTCTTTCTATACGCCTCGAAAATTACATGCAAAGTTTCTTGAAGGGATTTTCAATCTGACGTTTAATTATGTTTAGCCACAGTAACACGTCGACCACAACCTGAGAGAGTAAATCTTCCCCATTGCAATTCAGCTGGATGTTACAATGAGAATGTCTGCTGTCCATTATGGGGTTTGCAAGGACAGTGCTCTCGAAATTTTACCTGGATAGCATGCAATTGCAAAGTTAGTTGTGGTCTATGCATTCCAGCTGATTATGATTATGGAAGTAAGTTTTACTGCATTTACTTATTTTAAAACAGTTCTTTAGATGTCCTCAAATCCTTTAGAACAGAGATTAATTGAGAATCGATTTTTGCCGTTTCTTTACTTATATAGAATGAAGGCATTTCTAAACTTCATTGGACTGATTGTAAAATGTTATTAAATACCGAAAGAGATTATTGGCTAAAAAAAGTAAATTCAAAAAAATTTGGCTCATATTTCTCTCAGAAGTTTAGAGAAAATAATCGATTGATTGGCATGACATAACAAAAACATTTCTTGAATTTATTTTTTGAATTTCAGAAAATTTACATTTTTAGTAATTTCACTTTTTTAAATTTAGTTAAATTTTTCAAATAATTCGATCAATCCAAATGTAAATAAGTTTGTAGAAATATTATCATGCAATGTTTTTGCAAAGTGTGATGACATAATGCTACATGGACGATGCGTTGTTTTTCAGCGTGTAATGATTATCATCGTAGTTGTCCGGAATGGGCTTCACGCGGTGAGTGTAATATGAATACTTGGATGTTGGAAAATTGTCGACGTTCATGTCGCTCATGCTTGGATCAATGGCAACTACGTCAAAGATGTCGCGTTAATTTAGGTTTAACTTTCAGTCACAGGCCAAATTTTGTCCCAACTATAATCGATGATTTTTATTATGATATATTATAAACACGTCCCGTTTAATTAATAAAATGTGTTATTATTTATTCATTTATTCTTGTTGAATATTTGCAATTTATTTGCTGGCAACAAAGATACAAAGATTATAGCTAATTATTTAAAAGCATTTTCAGTCTTTGGCTTAGGATTTCAAGATTAAATTCTAAATGAGAAATAATTATGGATTAAATTAGCAGCCACTACATACAGTTCTTCCAGTAATTATTTTAATTGAAATTTCGAATGGTATCGCTTTTGAAATTTGTAACAATTTTTAATGAAATATGATATGGAATAGTTTTTACAAAATTTCACAATTAATCATCTCTCTAGGTAATGGTTCAATTTTCTTCACAACATATGTATCTCATAAATATTGAGGTATTTGTTTTATGCATAATAAATTAATCGTTTGAGAAGATTGTGGCGTAAGTAATAAGCTGAATAATTTTTCAAATTATACGAAAAATTTACGAAATATCCGTCTTTTGGCGACTTTTTCCAAATTGTTTCAGAGAAAAGTTTGCAGAAATAACAGTGAGGTAAATATTTTACGGTAAAAAAATGGCGAAATTTTCAATTTTTTTATGAACGAAAAGTGCTGTGTAAAAATAAGCATAAAGTGGATAATAAATTATAAATATTATTTTCGAAATTCGAAAATTTCAGTTCATTCATTTCAGTCGTATTTTATTCATTTCGTTTGAATCATGCTGTTAATTAAAAGTAATTATGATTAGCAGGCTATCGGTTTATGATTACTCTATATTCGAGATCGCAGTTGCTAAATTATTTTAAGTTATTTAACTTATGGTAACTCTATACAATTATTGCAAGAAACAATTATTATTAACCTTACAGAGTAATTTATAACTCCATAGTTTTGGCTCAAAATTTAACTGTTTTTCTCATATAATATTTTATCTCAGTTTGGTCGGAAATGATAATAGAATTTTTTTTTCTTAGAGAAGTAAGTTAAATAGGCTATTATTGAGAAGTTATGATGAAAAGGAGATTAATACCGTATGATAAGAGAAAAGAAAGAAGGATTGGAAATTTTTTTTTGAGATTGGAAATTGGAAAAAGATTGGAAATCAAAGTTTTCATTACTTTAAAATTTCTTAATCCAAATGAAGATAAGCAAATGAAATAAGCTCCAGCAAAATTTTCGAATTTCTTTGCCAAATATACGTAATCATTATAAACATTAAATGATTCTAATAAGTGTTGACTTTGGAGTTAAAAACATAATAGTTTCTACAAGAACTGAATGGATATTTTCTCACTAAATGTTTTTATATTTTAAGCTCTATTAAACGGTTATAACAGAAAATATCAACATCAATTCGTGATATTTTAGAAAAACCGGATAGATCTTTCTTACTGTTCGTAATTTATATTGCAACAGTTATGTCAATGTTCTGTGACCGTGACAACCTTTCTCTTTTCTATTCGCAAGTA
>JABVXU010000959.1:0-13737 GCA_013365365.1 Cruorifilaria tuberocauda | reverse complement strand
TATTACTTACTTACCTAATTGTAGTAAAGTAAGAAAGATATGAAAGTAAAAGTGACAAAAATGATAATTAAACCATCTTCTACAACTAAGAATAAAGTAATTTTGAAGAGTTATAAAATTATTATGGATTATGGAAATATTATGGAAATTAACTTGAACTAAAATTTATGAACGAGAATCAAGTTACTCGATTTATTGTTATTACTTACTTACCTAATTGTAGTAAAGTAAGAAAGATACGAAGGTAAAAGTGACAAAAATGATAATTAAACCATCTTCTACAACTGAGAATATGTCATTGTGGATTGTGGATTAGCGAGGAAAGTTTCCATTCATTCCACATCTCAAGCCAATCTTTGATTATCTATGTGAGAAGAATTGATCATTGATGTTTTATGCTTTTTAACTTTAATTTTAATAATAATGATCTAGGCTAATTTTAATGACAACGATTTGAGCTAATTTTAAATGAGCTAATTTTAATGACAATAATCTGAGCTAATTTTAGTGATAATAATCCTGAAATGATCTGAGCTAATTTTAGTAATAATGATCCTGAAATAAATTTTTAATAGAAATCACCGTGAATAATATTTTTCCTATTTCAGTTTCAATTCGGACCTGTGTTTTTTTCGAATATTTAGAAATGTACAATCTAAATTTCACCCTTTGACCCTATTCAAATGAATTAGTTCTTTTCTTGAAAAATTTTCGAATAGTATTCTGTAATGTGATACTTTTCAATAAAATGATCAATTTAATTAATCATTTTAACTGATTATATTTTCTTTTTCTAATTGTAAAATTGCCAGTGATAATTGATAATAGTATTGATTCACCAGATAAAAATTTAGCCTTATATCTTGTAAGCCTCTTTTTTTCTCCTCTTATCTCTCTCTCTCTCCCTTTTCTCTTTGAAAAAGCTTGTCACTTTTAATAGCTTATGGCTTCTTTCTCAAAAAATCAGATTGTCCGAAAGAGTAAAAAAAATGTCAAGACCTGAAAGAGAAAGGAAAAATAAACCCAACTTTATCAAAAGATGTTTAACTTAATATCTTACTTTAATTTCAGCAACTAAATTACTTTTTGATCAATTAAGAGAATGATATTATTACGAGATATTTGGTACATATATCTTCATGATATTCATGTATCATTCATTGGCGTCAACAATTAACTTCATCAAAAGTGACCAGTAAATGGAGTGACCAGTAAATGAAGTGACCAGTAAATGATAATTGCTATAGCTAATTTCAAATGCTGTTCCATTTTATGATAACACGCACATCTTTCAGGTCATTTATGAGCAATGGACAATAATGGATCGAAATTTTAAAAAAAAGAAATTAAATATAACTAGTAAGATAATCAATTTATGATGTTAAATGATAACTGATAATTGATATGCAACAGTATATAAATCTACAATCATATAAATAATAAATATGGAATAAGTCTATAAATATAAATGATAAATGTAAAGTAAGTCTATGATCATATAAATGATAAATATGGAATCAATCTATTGTCATATAGATAATAAATATAAAACAAATCTATAAGTGATAAGTATAAATGATAAATATAAAATAACTTATAATCATAGAAATGATAAATATAAAATAAATATAAATGATAAATATAAAATAAATGTATAATCATGTAAATGATAAATATAAAATAAATATAAATGATGAATATAAAATAAATATAAATGATAACTATAAGATAAATATAAATGATAACTATAAAATAAATATAAATGATAAATATAAAACAATCTGTAATCATATAAATGATAAATATAAAAGAAATGGTATAATCATATAAATGATAAGTAAAAATGTATAATCACGGAAATGATAAATATGATCAATAAATCCATAATCATATAAATAATAAATATAAAATAAATCTATAGTCATATAAATAATAAATATGAATTAAATCAATAATGATATAAATGATAAATATAAATTAAATTACAAATATATTGATGATAAATTTTTTAAAGGTATTTAAATTAAAAGCGATGATTCATACTTTTCTTCATGCAATGTTTCAATTCTTCTAGCGAAGAAATTTACACTTCAAAAGTAACATTGATAATTTTGATAAGATCAATTGAATTTAATAGAAAGAATAATTTAGAGGTGCATTTTAAGAATAAAAAATTTTTAAAATTTTTTATAAAAATTTCATATATTTCAATAATTCATGAAATTTTTTGAAATATATTTCAAAATTATCTTCGCAAAAGTTATCTTTCCAAAATCAAAATTATCTTTCTTTTTTCTTCTTCACGAAATATCTTTGTAATTATGAAATGATAGATTTAGGTAAAATTGAAAAATATTAGTAATCTGTAAAATGATAACTGTTATCAGTTAGAAATTTAGAAATTGTAATAAATGTGAGATTGAGAAATTATATTGGAACATGTGGTCAAATGAGAGAGATAAGATAACTATATAGTGTGATAAAAGTTATGGCTCTACTTTATATTTTAACATTTCACTACATTCAGTACAATAAGAAGTCTACTATTCCGAGAGTAATGTGATACTTTTCAGGTTGAACTGATAAGCATTTGGAAAAGCAAAAGTTGCTTTCCTATCTTGTAAATATGATCCTTTCTTTTAAGTGTTGAATTAATTTAGACTAAATCTATCGCATTCGGAATGCGTATTGTTTTAGAAAATATATATTTTAATCAAATAACTCAATTTAATTACTTAATATCAATAATTGTCAATTAAATTATCTAGTATACTAGTAATATTTGATGATTAACAGATAAGATTTGATGATTTGAAAATGAAAGTAAATTTAGATATTGCATTGATTGGTTGAATTTTAGGTACTAAATTGATTGGCCTTAAAAATTTGATAGTTAAGTTAGGGAAGTTTTGGCTCTTCCAAGTTTCTCAAGTTTCTTCCTTACTATCAAACTGCTAAATAACAAATCAACAAAGGTACGGAGAAAACGAAGTGCTCCTGCTGTCGGTATCATTTTTAAATTGAAGTGATCTGGAGTCTCCTGCTGTTTATTAGATATGATATCAGTTACATTTTTGTTGTTAATATCCAAACACCGTATACCTCTCTCTCTCTCTCTCTCTCTCTCTCCCTCTCTCTGTCTTTTATTGACATCTCTCCTTCGATCCTCGCTTTTTTCTCCTCATTATAGCAATTCTTTTTTAATTTGATAATTAAATTTGATAACAATTATTAGATGTATTGTTAAGTATTTAAGTATTAAGTATTAAGTGTTTAAGTAAAAAATTACAAATTTTATGGTCAAATTAATAAATGAAATGAATGAAATGGAATAAAAGAAAATAATAATAATTGAATTTGATAATAACTATTAGATGTACTATTAGGTATTAAGGTAAGAAATTATTTTATTTTTAAATTAATAAATGAAATGAATGAAATGAAATTGATAAATGAAATAAAAAGTAATCAGTATATTAAAGATTATAAATTTAATTTTTGATTAATAAATTAAATTAGAATAATAAATATTCCTGTACTTGAAAATGAAAAATTATTTTTCAAGCAAATAGTCAATATTATAATCTTCTAAAATACAACTCCTTCTTAAATAAATACTGAAAATATCATTTATTTATCATGCAAATTTTCAATATCGTAATCTCCTAAAATTATCATTATCATGTTATTTCATTTTTTTGCAGCAAAATTGTTTCAAAATTTAGAAAATTACAAATTTCATTTTTTTTAGATTTATTTTTCCTTCGGGTCATTTTTTTCTTTTTTCTTCTCATTTTATAGCAATTCTCTCTTTAGTAACTGACTTTGATAATAATAATAATTATTATTATTATTTAAATTGATAATAAATTTGATGATAATGATAATAACTATTTAAATTGGTAATAATGATAATAACTATTTAAATTGATAATAATGATAATAACTATTTAATTTGATAATAATGATAATAACTATTTAAACTGATAATAGTGATAATAACTATTTAAATTGATAATAGTGATAATAACTATTTAAATTGATAATAATGATAATAACTATTTAATTTGATAATAAATTTAATAATAATAATAATGACTATTTACTTGTAAAAGTTTTACAAATTACAGAAAAAAAAAACTTTTAGCTAAAAATTTTTTAATTTTCTAAATATTCTAGCTAACGAAAAGTTATCGTAGTTTTACCGTAATAACTATTAAATGATAAATATATGGAATTTCTTCGCATTACACTTTTTACACTTTTACCTTTCTCTCTTTCTTTTTTTTTCTTCTGTCCTTAATCAACAATATCTACTCTTTTTAACTCTGTTTAACTTATCTTTCGATCATTTAAAGCTTTAGCTTTAATACAAAGATCTATCCTATCGTTTCCACAGTTAAGTAATTTGAGAGGTTTCATTTGAAGTTAGCGCATTGTTGCTCTTTTATTGCTTTTTTTTTTCACCAAAGAAATCCCACACTGTCTGTTATCCTGAAATGGCCACTTCAATTCGAGTACCACTCCACACAAATTCTTTATCACCTTTAGAACGAAAAGCAACAAAAAAGGTACTTAATGATGCTAATTCCTTTCAATATTACTTTTTCTTTTTAGCAGTCGGTGAGAAAAAGAAAGAAAAAGGTAAAAGTGCAAAAAAGAGATTTGCTTTTTTTTTTTTTTGATTTGTTGGATTAATACGATAAGAGGCTGTTATCATTTATATTTACGATAACTTTACCACGTAAAATTACACGTGAAATTTTTTATTAATTCATAAGCAAATTATTATTGGAATTTAATTTGTTAGCAATAAACGATATATTGATAAAGTGGAAAGAAGAGAAGAGAAAAAAAGGTTTTTCAAAAGGAATATTTTCGGCTTATTATATAAACGAATACTTCTTATAATCCAAAGTTATCATTTCTTTTTTTGCAAGTAACATAAGTAAGTAATTGTTCTACATGTGATATATTTAAATTGTTTAATTAATTAATTACTAATTACAACGAGTGATATGCAATTAATCCATTTATTAATAAACTAAAATTGGCTTGATGATAATTTAAATTATTTGAATCAAAATTACATATTACTTATATCATACTTTGATATTATCTGTATTTATTACAAGAGTAATCGATATGCTAAAATGTATGCTAATGAATTTTAACTTTTCAAAGTAAAAAATAAATTTTAGCATAAGTAATGGAATGAATATATATTTGCTGTATTTAAATTATATAATCAATTACTAATTATAGCCATGTGATATGCAATTAATCCATTTAGTAATTAACACTGTTTTTTCTAAAGTTCGCTTAATGTTAATCCAAATTATTTTAATCAAAAATTACTTTAATACTTTGATATCTTTTTACTTGTACAAGTAATTAACATGCTAAAATTGAAAATATATGCTAATGAACTTCTTTGACATTTCGATATAAAAAATTAACTTTGACATATGAAATTTTAGAAATAACTTGTTATTTCTTTTTTTTTCCATTTTACGATAAAGATATTGAAATATAATAATTTCAGTATGTAAGATTCTGATGTTTACATTGATAACAAGTGATATGAATATTACTTGGATAATAACAGATTTTCAGATTTTACTAATTTACAAATAATTAATTAAACAAGTATATACTAAATATAAGGCTTGATATCAATTCTTGATATCACTATTCACAATGACCTTTTGATATCAAGCAATTTAACAAAGAATTTTAAAGTTCACTTAGAAAAGGAAGAATTTATTCTATTCTAAACAATCTGATATTTTCCGCTTCTTTCTTAATCTTATAATTATCAGAATTTGAATCTCTTAATTACAACGAAATGAGATGTGACAAGAGAACTTCCGATACATGTGACCAGTGAACTTCCGATACATGTGACAAGTGAACTTCCGATACATGTGACAAGAGAGCGATCGAATCATCAATAGCTGTCATCTGTAATCAACCAATCAAATGCTTCAAAAGATAATTTGTATTTCACAGATATTAGCTATGAGAATAGATGAAAGATACACAGAATCATTATAATTCACTCCAAGTTGGAATATTATCAAATTGTGTTATGATTATCATGGATGATGATAACAAATCTATCATGATAACTAGGAATGATGATAACAGTTAGTTATACATTACACAACTGAATTTGATGATAATCATTATAAGACTATTATCACCTGATTAATTTTTCTCATTTATTTATCTCGTATCTTTATTAAATTATTTTATATACAGAATCATTATAATTCACTCCAAGTTGGAATATTATCAAACTACTACATATATATCATGATAACCAGGAATGATGATAACAGTTATAACTTATACTAGAGAATTTGATGATAATCACTATAAGTACTAAATTTAATGACAATCACTATAAGTACTGAATTTAATGACAATCACTATAAATATTGAATTTAATGATAATCACTATAGGACTATTATCACCTGATTTATCTCGTACTTTTATTAAATTATTATCATCATTAACAAAATTTGAAAAGCAGTTATAAATTCTACTATAGAATTTGATGATAATCACTATAAATACTAAATTTGATGATAATCACTATAAATATTGAATTTAATGATAATCACTATAAGACTATTATCACCTGATTTATCTCGTATCTTTATTAAATCACTACAATTACTAAATTAGATGATAATCACTATAAATATTGAATTTAATGATAATCACTGCTATAAGACTATTATCACTTGATTTATCTCGTATCTTTATTAAATTATTATCATCATTAACAAAATTTGAAAAGCAATCAATTACTTTTTGCTTTCTGCATTTATCATGCAATCTATGAATAAATCAATCTGTAAATTTATCAATCTTCGTAAACTTATAAATTTAATGTGCAAACTGATAAAAGAAAAAAAAATGCATGAATATAATTTATAACAAAAAAAAAAAAGAAAAAAAAAAACTACTAGTGAATCAGAATTCATGTGAAGAAGGAAATGAAATGAAAATGATAGGTGAAGATTTATTTGTGCTGAAAAAAAACGAAGAATTGCTAACATTTCAACACATGACAATCAGTGTTGTTATCACTAGTGATAACGATTTCTTAACAGACTTTGCACCTTCTTCCTCTTTCACATTTTCACGTTCAACAATAAAAGAAAAAAAAAAAAAAGGAAAACCTGAATACATCAGATAACGATAAATATCACTCAAACTATCATTATTTCATATTTGATTTTTATCAAAAAATAAATAAAAGAGAAAGAGAGAGAGAGAGAGAGAGAGAGAAAAAACGAAGAATGGATTGTTTGATTGTTATAGATTAAGCTGATGATCATTATCATCATCATCATCATCATCATCATGATTATTATCACTTGAATAATTAAGAATGGATTATCTTCACCTATTAGATACACAAATATACAATGTTATAAATGTGTTAAATGCAAAATTAAACAGAAAGAAAAAAGTGAGAAAAGGAGATAAAGAAAAAGAATTCTAATTAAAATTAAAATTTAATTAGAGTTAATCAAATTTTATCTTTTAAATAATTTCAGATTGCAAAAATTAGCAATAATTTTAGGTTAAAATTTTCCATCTGTAAAACAAAGATATTTTATATTGTGAATAATTCATTAAGTATCCCGATATTCTGGTATTCTGTATCAAATATACCAGTATTTGGTCAATGTATCTGGTAGTTTTAATCAATACTGACTGATGTAAACTGTAACTTTTATAATTAATTATATAGTTTTAATCAGAACTATACAAGCTATATATAAGCTGTAACTTTTGTGTTCATCGTAGAATTCACTTCGCTTTTTTTTTCGGATTGATCAATTTTGATTTAATATTTCAAATTGTAAATCAATAATCGATTTCAAAATTTTACTTGATTCTAGTTGATAAATTACAGTTTATATAAGTTAGTATTGATTAAAACTACCAGATACATCGGTTACATACTTTAAAACTACCAGATACATCGGAATATTTAATAGAAAATATCGGAATACCGGGATACTTAATGAATTAATCACAGTATAAAATATGCATCTATTGATTTCTGTATAATTTTATAACTCCTTAAAATTACTTTTCAGTTATAAAATAATTTTATAACTTTTCAGAAATTACATACCTAAAAGTATAATTGAAATTTAATAGTACCAAAGTACGATTTTTTAATAGTAATAATACAGTTTTTCACTGTACGATTTTTGTTTTTACTTTTTGTGATTAATATAAATTTAAATTTATTTTTTGTTTTTGGTGATTAATTAATTCAATTTAAATTATCTGATCCTGATAAAAAGTGATAAAAATGATAAAATGATAAAGTGATAAAGTGATAAAATTAAACGATTTAAAATTACTATTAATTATAAATTTTGAAACTTTAATAAAAATTAAACTTGAATTTATTAGCATTTTGGTGCACAATAGTTCAGTGGTTGTGATTTCAATGTAGCAGTTGAAAACACACAGGATCAATTCCCACGCGCAAGAAGTTGAATCACAACGGTGACATTTATAATAAAACTGTTGAGATGGCAGAAAAAAGCGCAAAAGTATCATTCAATGGTTATACTCCGTGCGTGTAATGTAAACTATCTTCAGGACATTACCGCCCCAAAATATCCATACAAAATTAGCAATCGCTTTTAAAAAATTTTTAAATTCATTGTTTTTTTTTGCAAATTTTACATCTTATTTTTTCCAGAATTAATTAATTAATTAATTAATAACTAAATTAATTATTTAATCACTTCTAATCTTTTAGCTTCAACCGATATTTCATCTCATAATAATTAAATAATTAAATAATTAAATAATTAAAATTATAAGTTTACTTTTATACCAAAAAAAAAACAAATCATTTTCCACTTATACATTAATCTTCAAGACAAATAAATTGATTAAATCTTACTTTTCATATTTTATTTTGAGTTATACAAAAATTTCCTATTAATATTCATTGAATATATTACCCGTTATTAATTAATTAATTAATTATATTCTTAATTAACATAGCTTATTAATTAATTATAGCTTACTTTTTGTTTTCCTTTCGGTTAAATCTTTTTCTTGAATTAAAAAAAGTTTATTTTTGTTACTAGCAAAAAGTCTGTTGCATAATTTTGAATTAATAAAATTAAATACTAAAACTATTAGGTATGAGAAATGATTTGAAATTATTATTTGAAACTTCCATTGACTCATATTTGATCATTTCTTTTCACAGTGATCTTATCAATGAATCAAATTCGTTAACAGTTCACCTTAATAAATTATAATTATAATTCGATTATCCTTTTCTCAACAAATAATTTCGTTAATTGGAAATTACAAAGTTTTTTTTTTCCTTTCCACAATGATCTTATCAATCAATCAATTAATCAATTCTTTAACAAATCATAATTAATTAATTTTCTTCATAGAAAATTATAAAATGAATTCGTTTTTCCGTTTTAAAAAAACAGAAAATGTTAAAAACTATTTTATAGATTGTTTTTTCGATCGATTGAGTAGCAATGACTTTCTTCAAGGAATCGATTTTTTGCAATTTAAATTAATTTCCATTGCTCCATTTTTTGATTTCTATCTGAACTCGATGTTTCCTCTTTCTCATCTTTTCCTATCAGAATGATATCTTATCAGTGTTCATCTACTACTGTTCACTTTTTTTTTTTTTTCATTTTCCTACATCTCACATTTCTTTCATTTCTATTTTCGATTTGCTAACATTTTCCACTCTTGCAATTTTTCAATTTTATTAAAATTAATCGATATCGATTATTGAGTTTCCGTTCTGAGAGATTTTATTGATTATGTAAATTTTATCGATTTACTTTAATATCTAATACAACAACTTTTATTGATTTCTGTTTTCAATTCTATCAATTTATTTTTTCAATCACCAAATGTGATAGCGTTTATCAATTTCTATTATCGGATACTGTCTGATTTACTGATAGCTAGATGCCTGAAAGTAAATTGAAGTAAATCGATGAAATTGAAATAGAAATCAATAAACTGATTTTCATTTCCATTTTATCGATTACTTACTTATTCATTATGGCAGCTTTTATTGATTTAAAATTTTTTTTCCTTTTTAAATTTAAGAGAATGAATAGGAGAAGATAAAGTGAAGAATGAAAAAAAAAACGGAAAGAGATATTGATTTCATTTAGACATCGCTGTGTAAAAATTTTTTTACCGGACATCTATCTCTCCTTGTCTTGTGATAATCTTTCCGGGATAAAATTGATTTTTGCTATTGGATTTTTCCGGAAGAAAATTAATTTTTGCTATTGGATTTTTCCGGAAGAAAATTGATTTTTGCTATCGAACCTTTCCGGAATAGAACCAATTTTTGCTATTGGTTTTTCCGGAATAAAATTGATTTTTGCTATCGAACCTTTCCGGAATAAAATCAATTTTTGCTATTGGATTTTTCCGGAATAAAATTAATTTTTGCTATCGGACTATTTCGGAATAAAATTAATTTTTGCTATCGAATTTTTCCGGAATAAAATTGATCTTTGCTATCGGATTTTTTTTATCCTCCGGAACTTGAATGTAACTTACATGGTTTTTTTTTTTCTTTGTCACAAGTTTTTTTTTACTTAGTCATTTACAATTTAAGTCAAAAGTAAAATTTATTTATACTTTATTTTATCGATAATTTTATTGAAGAAGAGAGCTGAAGAAATTAAGCATCAGAAGCTTAAAAGAACAAAAGAAACCAATTCAGATGATATGTCCCATTTGTAATGTATGTTTAATTATATATTTAATTTTTTAATTTATTTAATATTTAATGAATGTTTGTTTATTTCAATTTTTCATTTATTATTTTATAAATTTAATCATTATTCAAGTATTTAATTTTCATATTTAAAATTTTGATATTTAATAATTATTTATTTATGTCAATTTTTTCGTTTATTATTTAATACATTTAATTATTAATTAAATGTTTAATATTTTAATATTCAATAAATATTTATTTATTTAATTTTTCACTCGTTCTTTTATAAATTTAATCATTATTCAAGTATTTAATTTTTATATTCAATATTTTGGTATTTAATAAATATTTATTTCTTTATTTAATTTTTCATTTACTATTAAATAAATTTAATTATAATTTAAATATTTAGTTTTTATATTTAATATTTTAGTATTTGATAAATATTTAATTTTTAAATTCAAGCTATTTGATTAGCAAAAGTTTTGATAAATTAAATAATAAGTTGATTATATTTTAATAAAATTTTTTAATTGAGGAAGAAAAAAGATACATGATAAGTGATAATATTTTATCACTGCAAAGATTTCTAATCCTTTTTTAAAATACTTAATTCACTGTGGTGGAGTGAAAAATTGTAATTAATTGTAATTAAAATCAAAAATTGTAATTAATTTAATTAATTTTAGGCTCAAATAATAACGGATGTACGAAAACGATGGCATTGTATGATATTTAGTTGCATCTTTCGATGTTCAATTCATTTTTGTCCGGCATGTGATAATATCATAAACGTTAACAGTTCATGATAATCATCAAAAGAACGCTGTCATCTCTTCACTCTTGATCGTTGAAAATTTAATCGGAAATGATTTACTTAAGAATTTGAAATAATTTCAGCTGTAATGTTGGATTTTCAACAGTGCAGTAAATAAACTTTTAAAATTACAACAAACTTTTGCTATTACAATAAACTTTTAGCAATGTAATTAAATGAAATTGCTAATGTAAACTGTTATTTATGCATAGTTTCAATGAGTCTCATTTGAATAAAACTTTATTGTTTTACTGATTTCTTTTTAAAGCTAATTTAAGCTATACAAATGTTTTCTTAAAGTTGCTATATTCACTAAAGTAAAGTAAAATGAATTGTCATTTGAATGAAAGAATGAATTATTAGTTCCTATATTTTCATTTTATCCCTTGCAGATTTTCTAAAAAAGAAGTTTATTTTTTTCTTTGTAACTAAAATTTCATTTTGATTCTTTAATTTTAAAATATTGAAGTACGATAAACAGTTGACGTGAAATGTTGAAAAGCGATAGAAAGTTGACTCAAATATTGAAACACGATAAGCAGTTGACGTGAAATGTTGAAATACGATAGAAAGTTAACGTGGAATGTTGAAATACGACAGGCGGGTAACGTGAAATGTTGAAATACGATAAGTATTCGACGTGAAATGTTGCAAAGCGATAGAAAGTTAACGTGGAATGTTGAAAATGACAGTGGGGTGACGTCAAATATTAAGATACGATAAGCAGTTGACGTGAAATATTGAAATACGGCAGACAGTTGACGTGAAATATTGAAATAGTTGATTCAACGAACTTTCATTTAGCTACTATATCTTACTTGGCTAGCCTTAATAATTTTTCATACTAATTAAAAAGACAATATTAATTTGCAGAATATACGCTTGCAAATTTGCATTTATTTTCACTAAAATATTGATTACGTTGCATTCTAATTTTTATTAAAATAAATTACTAATGTGTTAATTTTCAAATTTGTTAGGAAATTCGTACAGAGGAATAAAATTTAGACTGAGATTTTCCGGATGAAAAAAATTTCCTTTCACGGAATTTCATGGGAATTGTTTTTGGTTTGTCCGGGAGTTATTATCTATCTTCTCCGCGGTCCTTGATGCTAATAATTCTACTTCCGGTACGAGAGAGAGATGCGTTTGATCGGATTTGCATGCCATTAGGCTTCTCCCATAGCTTTTCTCATATTTGAAAAATGCAGCAAAGAGAAGATGCGAGGTCAAGTTATTGTCAATCAAAAATTTCCAAATGACCTTGTTGATCTATTGTACTGAATTTTCGCTTATCGAATAGTCATAGGATCAGTGAATTAATATATTATTGATTTTAGAAAATTTCAGATTTAGTTTTAGATAGATTTTAGATTTTAGAAAATCAATAATATCCTTATTTATTGATCTTTAGCTTCCATAAATCATTCTGTCATTCTTTTATCAAATCAATATCGCTATCAATCAATATCGCTATCAATCAATATCGCTATCACTCACATATCATGTGTGAACAGGTATGTCCGTTTGTCTGTCTATCCGTTCGCCTATTTTAATTATAAGTAATTTCCTGATGAAGATATTTTTGTCGTAATAATCATTATCAGTTCATTACCCTGATAAAAGGTGAGCTAATTACGTCAATCACGTCATTATAAAGTAATTACGTCAATTACGTCATCATAAAGTAGATACATCTTGCATTGAAATTGCAAAAAAAGGTGACAAAAGTTAACAATCACTTAGAAATAAATTTAATTATCAAAAATGATTTCAGATTTTAGATTTTAGCGTAAAAGTTTGATCGTGATAATAATATATTTTAGTAATATTGATTGATTAAATTTAAATTACAATATGCAAATATCGTTGATAAGAAATCAAAGATTGATTATCTGTAACAGAAATACAAATATCATTCATTTCCCAAATACCTTCGAGAGGATTGTCGCTAATAAATCATAAAATTTAATAGCTTTTTTTTTTGAATTGATAAATGATATTGAAATTTGAAAATTTCTCAAATGATTATTCTACTTGAGAGAAAATTAATTCATTTCAAATTAATTATAATTAGCAATATATTTAGTATTTTGAACATTTTCAGTCTATAACTATAAATAATTATTTATTGTGATTAAAGTT
>JABVXU010000958.1:0-13778 GCA_013365365.1 Cruorifilaria tuberocauda | reverse complement strand
TATTAAATTAGAAAATATTTTTTTTTCTTGAGGAAATGTTCATGCGATATAGAAAATTTTTGGTTTCTTATATATAAAATAAATCAAATAAGAGAGAGGGAAAGAAAGGGAGGGAGGAAATGGGAAGGGAGAGTTATTTTGAAAAAAAAAAATTTTTCCTCTTTTCATTTTGACGCGAAAAACAGAGAGACACAAAGAGGGAGAGAGAGAGAGAGAGAGAATTAAAAAAAATTTTCCTCTCTTCATTTTGATACGAAAATGAAAAATAAAGAAAAGCAGGAAATGTGTTTAAGGAAGGAATAAAGGAGTCATTTAAAATAAGCTTGAAATTAGCACAAATATTTAAATCAATTTTTATCAAAATGTCGAAATATGTTAGATTTAATTTTAAAAGTAATAGAAATGGGTTATTAGCTTTCAGTAGCAATTAAGTATATATCAGAATGAATTATATTTATTATTTAGTTTTAATGGTGCAAAGAAAAGAAAGCGAAATAATATTCTTTTTGTATAATTTTAGGCATATAAATTAATAATTCTTATAAAAGTTAAAGTTACTTAATTTGTAAGATTAAGTCAATCTAATCTTAGGTGTACAAAGAAAAAAAACTTCAAAATAGTTAGTGTCTTACTCTTTCAAGTTTTAATGATATGTTTAATAATTGTTCAAGCTATTATTTAGTAGAAAAAAAGAAAGGAAACTACCAGTAAATCTAATTAAGTTTTTTTTTTCAATTTTTAATTTTAAAGAGTACTTAAAAGATTCCATTTTGTTTACCTAAAATAATATTTAACTGTAAGAATTTTATCGTTATTATATGATAGAGCATAGATTTAGCCTACTATATTACCATTTTGGAAATTTGAAAATTGCTTAATTTTTCTATTTTCTTTTTCTTTTACTACAATCGTAAAACAGTGCATGAGCATTTTTTTTTTCCATTTATTCAATTTATCTATTAATTGTCAAAAAATAAAACGTCAAATTCTTTTATTAGCCTTAATGTTTGTTAAAATTAAACAAATATCTAAATTTATTGTTGTCTTATTTGTTCATTTTGAAATTTAAATAACAAACAAATATTTCTTTTCTTCTTTTTTTATCTTAAAGTAGAAATTTAATTTTAGTTTTAAAATAATATGATCTACTCTTTTTTTAGTATTTTAAAAGTATTTCTTACTTTTTTTATTTCAATTATAAATTGTATGCGAAGTATAAAGTGTAAAAAGTTGGGTTCAAAGTAATTTTAAAGTTTTTTAAAAGTATTTTTTAAAGTACTCTTCAAGTATTTTCCGCCCTTTTTTTTTTACTTTTTAATGTCAATTATAATTTGTGTACAAAGTATAAAGTGTACAAAGTTAGACTCAAAGTAATATGATTCTTTTCTATTTTTTCTAAGCGTTTTTTCGTCTTTTTTTTTATTCTTTTTAATTTTAATTATAATTTGTGTACAAAGTATAAAATGTGGAAAGTTAGGTTCAAAGTAATATATAATAAATTATTTTTCTGTTTTTTTTAAACCATTTTTCAGGTATATTTTATAAGTATTTTTTCTCTTTTTTTTTTTAAATTTTTTAATTTTAATTATAATTTATGTACAAAGTTTAAAGTGTAAAATGTCTACAATGATAATAAATTGATGAATTTCAATTATATGAAGGAAAAATGATGTAAAAATGGTTTGAGTAATTGTTTGAGCAATTATTGGCATCTGTTTATACCAGTCCCGTTTTTTTATCTTTTGTTTCTGATTTTTAAAAATGATGAAAAATTAAAAAAAAAAATTTTTTTTTAAAGTTTGTTGGATTAGTTCCAACAAATTGTTATTTCTTTTTCTCCGTTTTCTTTTTTTTTTTCGTTTCCCTTCATCTTTATTGCTACTGTATTAGTATTACGGTATAACGAAATGTATAGTGAAGTGGTGAAATAATGATTATTATTGGTTTTTTTTTATCATTTACTATTAATTATTATCATTTTTTTAAAAATTATTTGTTATTAACTCCACGTATTTCACGTAATTAATATTTTACTTACATATTTTTAGCTTAATCTAACTTTGAAATATTATACAAACGAATAATAAAAGTTATCAGGTATTAAATGCGGTATTATTTTTATTTATTTGATATTTGCATTCCTCTTAAGATTGTTATAAATATTCATTACATTGATTGTTTTATTAAACGTGTTAAACGTGTACGTGAAATCTGTTATTACCTATGTTAATTTAGGATGAAACATACGTAATAACAAAATCGTGATATTTTCAATTAGTATTTATTAATTAAAAATGTTTCATTTCTTTTTACACATTTCAGATATCAAAATAATTTGTGGTGGAAAAATTTTTGCAAGCGTATGCAGCATTGTGTATTATTTTTATTTACATCAACAATTACGATATACGGGTTTGATACAAAATAACAGAGTAAATCTGTAAAGTAAATCATTAAAAGAAAAGCGATTCATCTTTTTTCTGTTTTCCGGAATTCATTAAATCTAACTCTTCCTGATCGATCTAATTTGATTGAAGTTATTCAAAACTGCAAAATTCTTTTCATTTGATTATTTCAAAATAACAAAAGGAAAAAAGAATTGGAAATTAAAAAAAAAAAAACAGGGTAAAAGAAAAGAAGAAATAGAGCGGAAATGCTCGGTAAATTAGTGAATAAATTCAAGAAACATTCACTACAAGAAGAAATAACAACTAATAATACTGCTACTACAATTGATACTATTACAACAACAATAACAACAACAACAACAACAGCAGCAGCAGCAGCAACAACTAATGTATCTGAATCTATTCCATCATCAAATCCTGGTAGTAACAATAATAGAATAACGATGGCAGCAAGGACAACAACAACAATAACAGCAACGACAACAACAACAACAATGGTAACACCAATTGCTGGAACAATAATTGCACAATCGCTACCTCAACATGGAAATCGTCGTAGTGCTCGAATAAATGCACATTATGAGGTTTATTTTTATTTTTATTATTTTTTTTTGTTCTTACTTTTTAAGTTTTGTTTTATCTTTTATTGTTTTATTGTTTCACTTTTTTATTTCACCTTTTATTTATTTTACCTTTTTTTGATATTTTTGAGTATTTTTGGTATAGTTTAATTCGAAATGCATCTTTTACTGGAATTTATAAAAAAATTATTCTAAGTATAATAATAACAACTAACATTACTGCTATCACGATTGATAATACTACAACCAACAACAACAACAGCAACAAGAACAACGACTAATTTACCTGAATCTAAGTAAAATAATAACTTATAGAACTTAAGAATAATAATTTTGTATAAAATGGAATAGTCCTAAAACTAGTAACTAATATTAATTACAATAAAATAATTATTGTATAGGAGTGAGTAAGTTTGTGAAAATGATAAAGATTGAAAGACATATTGTATACGAAATAATTATTCAAACTTGTTATTAATTAAATTGAACATTATTCAGGATAATGCTGCATTGGTAATGATTGATTCGGGAACTGAATCAGATGATGATGAATTAGAACAACTTGATTCAAGTGAGTTTTTTTTTTCTTTCATTATTAGCTAATTAATATAAGTAGTATAATGAATTCGTGATAAATCATTATTACGTAATTATTATCAATCAGGTAAATGATAATAGGCAAATATTAAGGCAGTTTTTTTTGAATTAATGAAATTATGATATAGTATTTGTATTATTTTAAATTATAGTACTGTTCAAAATAACTATATCATTTCATTTGATCTCATTTATATTTAAATTTGATTTCAATTATATTGTTAAAATTTTTCACGTTTCTAGTAGAGTAAACTGAAGTAGGAAATAATTATCATATATGAGAAGTGATGCAATCAAATTTCGAAATTAAAAAAAAAAAAAAACTTTCATATTTTTACACTTCTCCTTCATCTATCTTCTCACTCTTTCAAATGAATAATAAATTTCTTGAAGGCAGATAGTGAATAATGGAATATGATAATGATAGGAATTTTTAAGAGGGGCAAGGTAGAGATTGTTTATCTTTATCATCGAAGTAAAGCAACTATTATCTAGAGAATGACCTGAATGTTTATCGATAGATAGATAGATGTATTATATTAGCTAGAAGAAATTTGGAATATTCAATTCTCTTTAGTGTAATTTAATTCGTTCATAGATATTATCAAATGAATATCAAATGGATATGAATGATAGCTAGCTTATTATCAACATATAGGTTATTTTATGTATTTATTTATACTATATGACATTTAAATCATCGATTATAAACATTTGTTTTAAGCTTTTAAAATTTTACTACCTTTTCTCTAGGAAAATTTTCATTATATTCAAATGAAATATATGAAATGAACGATGAAAGTGTTAGCTTTTTGAATATTAGCTAAAACAAATGATAATATGTTAACTTTTTCTGATATATATTTATCTCATCTATCTAATAATTTATCAATCTATCATATCTTAATACATACTTGATGTTATTGGTAAATGTAGCAAAAAAAGAGGAAATGGAATAAATGCTTGTTTGATCATGCAAATTTCATTAACATTTGATATGTCCTTGAAGTAATTAATTCAGTTTTCCGGAAATCACTTACAATGATTAGATTCAATAAGATTAACGATGTATTTTATTATTACTACGTGACTACTAATGATAATTTTTTGTTTAGCAAATGGATGAATGAATAGATATATAATAATATATATTAGATATTTGCATTTAGCTTTAGAGATTATTTGAAATCCTTTTTCATTTTTCATTTTCTCTCGCTGAATTTAAATAAAATATAAGCGGTAATTAATTTATGAGTAAATTCTTTGAAACATTGATTTATTCCATGTTTGTATGGGTCTGTGCATGTGTGTGTATGTGTGTGTATGTATGTGTGTGCATGTGTGTGTATGTATATGTGTGTGTGTGTGTGTGTGTGTGTGTGTGTGTGTGTGTGTGTCTGTGATGAAAATATTAAAAGTAAAAGACGAAAGTAAAAGTTCTACGAAATCGTTCATAGATTATATTTTATTGGAAAATTATTATATCCTTACAAATTGAATTATTTGCAAAAATCTATCCGAAATTTTTGGATTAAAAAAAGTATTTTTGATTTTAGTTGAGAGAGAGAGAGAGAGAGAGAGAGAGAAGTGAAGAGGAAGAGAAAATATGTGATATTTGATAAAAGAATATTTGTTCGTTTTTTCTTTTTTAGATTATCTTTTAATTTCACTATCATTTACTTAGTTTCATCATCATCATTATCTTCCTCTTCTTTTTTCATTCTCTTTTATCGTTTGTTTTTTTTTTGCTTTTCCTTTTAAATTCAAAAAAAATTTTTTTTTTACAGATTTGAATCGAGCACCTTCAACGGATGTAATGGGAAGCAGTCCACCAAATTTGACAAGCTCACCACCGTTAGCTAGTGAATTCGAAACAGATAGGTTTGTTTGTTTAATTTCAACTTTCTTGTTTTTTTTCTTGAAGTAATAATTTTATTTTAAAGTATTAGCACGTTTTTTAAAATATCTATTCCTCTTTTTTATGAAGTAATAATTAATTTTAAAGTATATGAGAAAAGTAGCAAAAAAGAAGTCAAAGTTAATTCAAATGATTAATCGTTCTTTACCTTTTAAAATTCATTCTTAATTAAGCTTCTAGCTAATTATTAATTATTGTTGAAGTAGTTTTGCTAAGTTTATTTTTGACTTCATTTATTGAATAAGCACTTGGGGGTATATTTGTTATTACAGTTATAAATGTTTAAATTTTAGCTTATTTTATTGATTTAATTTAAAATTTGTTGTCAATTGCTGATTTAGTTTATTTATATTTGTTATTACAGTTATAGATATTTGAATTTAGTTTATTTTAATTTTGAAATTTATTGTTTTTTTTAGCGAAAATCAAAAAAGTATTTTTTGGCATTATACTTTTCAATTTTTTTTTTTTAAAATGGTTTTTCAATAGTTTTCGATTTTCAATTTCAACAATTTAAGAATATTTATTAGATTGAAAATATTTTAACAAAATGGAGGAAGAAAAAAAAAATTAAGTTGATTCGAGAGAAAAGAGATATAAAGAAATGAATAAATTTGAAGAAAACGATAAGATAGAAAGATAGATAGATAGATAGACAGATAGATAGATATATGTAAATAAGAACAAGTTGAGCATGATGTGTTTTTCATCTTTACGCCTTTATTGTGCAAGAATTTTGAAACCTGTCAGTTAGTTCAAAGGGAGAGAGAGAGAGAGAGAGAGAGAGAGAGAGAGAGGGAGGAGAGGAATTGTTATTTGTTTCAAATCTATACTTTAAAAGCATGTGTTATCTAATTTCTCTCGTCAAGAAATCTTTCATGTACATATATTCCAAATATGTATTTCCAATGTTTAGCTAAATATTATCCAGTCGTGCATAAATAGATAGACGGATGTGCATCTTTGTTTTTCTTTGCTCTCTCCCTCTCTCTCTCTCTCTCTTTTGTATTATTTTTCGATATATAAGTAATATAGAATAAGTGAATTGTAAAAAAAAAAAATTATTTTAATATTTTTTTTATTATCATTATATCAAGTGAATGATTGTCTATTTTACTGAATGTCTGTTGATGAATAGTTTAGTTTGTTAAAGTTATTATTGATGATAATTAGTAAATAATTTCAATCGATAATGAAAAAAGAAGACAGTCAATTTTCCTTATCTCAATATAGACTTACTCTTTGTTAGAGAGGGAAAAAGAGAGAGAGAGGGAGAGAGAGATGAAAGTGATGAATGAATAAAAAAATTTTTAAATTTTCATATTGATCATTCAGTTATGACTATCATTAGTATTAGATGGATATTATAGATGAAATAGGATTTCCATATTGATCATTCAGTTATGACTATCAGAAAAAGAGAGGATATTATAGATGAAATGAGAGTAAATGGAATAAGTATATCTAACATAGTATGAATTATATTATTGAGAATATGAAAAATTTTTGATAGTAATATGAGGGGGAATATACGTGATTTACGTGATTTTTTTTTCCTTTTTTAAGTAGCGATAAATGGAAGAAATGATTAGTTCATAATCTCTTCTTCATATACTTTCTTCTTTTTCTAGATTATCATTCTTTTAAATATTAAACTGTGAAATTATTCCTTAGGTTGTTAGCTCTACTGCTATCTTTACTTTTTAATTACTATGATAGTAAATGATTTGTTATTATTATTCTTTGTGAATGCTAATGGTATTACAATAAGAATTGCTAACGGATAAAATGATAAAAGAAGAAGGATGATAAATGTTAGCTAAAATGATAAATGCTAAATCAGGTACGTGAATGTAGTAGTGTGTTTTATTTGATCTGATTGATTTTTGATTGAGTTGATATTTGATTTGATTTGATCTGATTGATTTTTGATTGAGTTGATATTTGATTTGATTTCACGTAATCTCTCTCTCTCTCTCTCTATCTCCTCTCTCTCTTTCCTCTCTATCTCTCCCTCTCTCTCTCCTCTCTCTCTGTACTATGAGGAATAGAGATGAGAATTTTAAATGCTTTGCAAATATATTTTATCATTAAAGAAGAAAGCAAGCAGAAAGAGAAGAGAAGGCATAAATCATTGAAAAAGCAATTGGACGAAGAAAATAAGATATTGGAAAGAGAATGAGAAAAGATTTGGAATGAGAAGAAAGAGTAGATGAAATAGTGTAGTGATTTAATGAGAGTAGATTGAGAGAGAGAGAAAAAGGTTAGTGAACATTGGAAGGTTATGTGTTAATAATTTATTTACACATGTCATGTATAAATAAATAGCTATTCTTCTAATAATGCTGTTATTGTGACTTTTTCATCAGAGATCTATTTGATGATAAGTATGATAAGAGTTATAGTTTAACTTCTTAAGTGTTTATTTAAATTAAAATTTAAATTTTAAGATAAGAAATCGTTTTGAATTTAATCATTTTTGCACAATTTGATAGTGACTTATTCCTTTTTAACACTATCAGATATACTGATAATGTGTAAATTAAATGAAAAAAGAAATGAAAATAATAATTTCAGGTAATTTTACAATTTTGTAATACATTTAAAAATTTTTGTAATATGCATATTCGATTGGTAAGTTTTGTCATATCAATTGGCTACTTGATAAAGAATCAACATGATTTATACGATTATCAATTGGCTAAATATTTAGGACAAATATTTGATTCTATTCTTTCTCTTCATCATTTACTTAAACTATTTTAATATGCATGCATGTATTAATTGTATTTTTTACAGTTCCATGCATGCAATAGTTTAAGTAAATGATGAAGAGAAGAATAATGTTAAATATTGATAGATAAATGCTAAAATGGAGTAAATATTAAAGAAATTTTTAAAATTCTATATAAATTGAAAATTTTAATTTTGGTTTTGAAAATTGAGCATTCTGGAAAATTCTGAAAGTGGAATTATTAGAGTGATTTAATGAGAGTAGATTGAGAGAGAGAAAGAGAGAGAAAAAGGTTAATGAACAGTTAGCTTGATTCATTCAAAATTTTAATGAATATATTTGGAATTTTACAAGATAATCTTGAATTTCAATCAGTATATTCACAATGAGAAATCACTAAAACTTATTGTGCTTGAAAAATAATCTTTAGATTTTTATTGAAATTATCCATTAAGCTGTAATTAAGGTTTATTTGTAATGTAAGCTGATTAGCTGATTGTTGGAAAGTAGTATTAGGTAGAGAGGAATAATGATGAAATAACTCTTCAATATGGTATTATAAAATTAAATGGAATCAATAATTTTATGATGGTTAGACAGATCGTTTATTTTCATTATTCGATTTCATAATATTTTGATTAAAATTTTGAAATGCTTGGATACCTTTTTCTCTTTAAATTAACGATGAAGAAAAAAGCAATGATAAGGTTTTTGTTTTAATTTAAATTAACAGCGAAGAGAGAAATGATGATAAGAAAAAATGTGAAAAGATGAAATTGAGATAAATAATGGAAAGATTATTTCACGAAATACTTTGTGTTAAATTTCTCATAGTTTTTTTTTTAAATCTCATTTTCGTGATAATAAATTTTTAAATATTAATTGATAAATCATTCTTCCTCTCGTCTACTCATAATCATCTTTATTATTAATTATTTATTATTTTTATTAGAATCGTGAAAATTCATTTAATCATTCAACGAATGATTAAGTGAATTTAACGATTTCTTTCTTCAATTTCTTCTAGTAAAGAATGTGAAAGTGAAAAATGTAAAAAAAATAAAAAAGAAAAATATTAAATGAAATAAGCTAGAAATGATTGAATATCAATTTAAACTGAAAGGAAGCATTATTTAAGGATTTTATTTTTTTTAATTTAAATTTTTAAATTAGAAATAAGAATAACTTCTTTTAAATGTAATTTTCATAATTTTGTTTTTTTTTTTTTGTATATCCCAAAATAATTTTTATTTTTATCATTTTAATGAAATCATTGAAATTATAAAATATATTTAATAATGGATCATTTTAATTCATTCATGCGATTCAAATCAATTGAAGATGAATCCTAATAATGATAACTATATTGTGATGAATTCTAATGATAATAATTATATTCTGATATATATAATGATTTATCAAAGAAAAATGAAAAAAAAAATTGAGAATTTAAAATTAATCATTAAAATATTTCATTTTAATTTTTTTTTTGTTAACAATTTTAGAAAGGAAAGAAAGATTTATTTGATTGTCAATTTATGAAGCTAATATATTTTTCAATGAAAGATTGAATGACTGAAGCACGAATGGATTAAAAAAAAAAGAAATGGAATGTATTAAGCTTGATAATATTAGTTAGTTAGTGGTGTTCATTAATAATTTCTCTTTCCCGTATTCCAATATTTTATTATCCTTATCGGTGATGATGATAATGTGATGTATTCTTACCAGTTATCATTATATCATATTATGAATTATTGTATTTTTAATGTGAACCTCGAACTTTTTTTATTATCAATTCGAAATTTATATATTAATTGTAAAACTGTTGAAATAATTTCACTTTGATAATCTGCAACATTTTTTTTTTTGTGCACAGTTTGGTAATTATTGATAAATGAATTGATTTCGAAATAATATTCAAGTATTTTGAAAATTCGTAATCTTCTTATTATTCAAATCTTTGCTTTTGTTATGAGATAGATGTTTATCATTATTAAATTCTAGCTATCAGTTATCACTAGATTTTAACCATTAGTTATCATAAGATTCTAGTTATTAATTATCATTAAATTCTATTTATCATCTATCGTTTGACTATAGTAATTAATTGTTTTAGATTCTAGAAATCATTTATCGTTAAATTCTAGTTATCTATTATTACTAGATTTTAGTTATCAATAATTATCATTAAATTTTATTTATCATTTACTGTTGAATTCCAGTTGTCAGTAAATAAATTCAACATATCTGCTGCATACAAATTCAAATTTCAATATATGATAAATCTCTTTATCATTTGTATTTCGACTATAGTTACCAATTACTACTAGCTTCAAGAGTTATCAATTATCATTAAATTTTAGTTATCTTTTACTATTATATTCTAGTTATCAGTTACCATTAAATTCTCTTTATCATTTATCATTAGATTCTATAGTATATGCATAATATATTAGTTGCTCAAAATTTTATTTAAAATAAAAATTTTATTGAAAAAAGATGGCGAGAAATAAATGATGTAAAGCTAATATCACTTTCTTTTCTTCTTTTCTCTTCTTTTTTTTCTTTCTCTTTCTTCTTTTTTTGCATCCTATCTTTAATCTAAGAATTGAATTGGAAATAAAAAAAAAAGATGACGAAGAAGAAGAAGAAGAGGAAGGATAGAAACGTTTAGAAAATAATATAGCATTGATGATGATAAGTTTTGAAAAAAAAAAAAAAAAAAGCTTTCATCAATTTTAGCTAACATCAAGCTAAGAGTTTTTTCTTTTTCATCATAGCCTTTAGGGATCTAATTAAGGTTGGTTTTCCTTCCATGGAAAACACATTAGTTATGCGTAGGAGAAGTAGTAATAGGCTTAAGATTGAACTTGAATAGGATAGAGATGGATAGATAGATGTAGCTTAGTTGATGAATAATTAGAGATGGATGAATGAAGTGGAAAAAGGAGTGAAGTTTTGCTATCATTCTAGAATTATCAGATCCATCAATCTCTCTCTCTCTCTCTCTCTCTCTCCCTCTCTCTCCCTCTCTCCCTCTGTCACTTTCATTTGCCGTTGTATTTAAGGAAAGAAATTAGAAAGTTAAGCTTAAATAATAATTGTAATATTAAATTCTATTCTAATTTCCGTTATTATTTCATATTTTCTTGTATTAAATTGTAAATTTTAGAATTTTTTTTAAAAAATTCATATTTATTTTTCAATGTTTAGAAAAAAAATAACTTTATCAACACATTAATGAGATAAGCTTTTTCTTTTTTTTTGCATCAAAATAATTATATTTACGCAAATTTTTGAAATTTTAAAAAATATGTGAAATATTTAAGTGGTATTTTTTTCGATCGTTATTTTATTTATTTATTTATTGTTTATTTGATTTTGAAAAGCTTAAAATTAGCTATATTCTTGCTGCTTATTAGTTAATTAATTCCAATTTAAGTTATTGAGAGATTTAAGGATACACTATTAATATAGTATTATTACTGTATTGATGGTTTTATTACTGTATTAATATTGTATTATTATATGGTTTTATTACCGTATTAATATTATGATATTACATTATATAATTATTGTATTAAGATATAATATTAAGAAGGAAAATTAAATATATTAAAATTTAAAATAATTGAATTTAAACTGATGTTAAATTTAAACTGATACACGTATATATACGTAAACATACACAGATACTTGTATACATATGTATATATAATTATTTTCCATTTGCTAGAAATTAACGAATCAATAAAATATCTATTTATCATTCATGAAAAGCTATAGTTTTATGCTTAATTATCTTTCGTAATGTTTCCATCAAAAATTTATGGCTTCATTTGTAATATTTCATTTCTCGACATTGTTATCATCAATATAGTATTGTTATATTTCAAAAAATAAAAGAGGAAACTCGGGAAATAATTTTTTTTTCTTCCAATTTTAAAACTATTTCTGTTTTTTGATCATTTTTTATCATTTGATTAATTTTAAATAGTGATAGGCTGTGAATACGGTATTGTATTACAACAATATTCTATTTATTTTACAGTTCTAGGATATTCTAAGATACCGTAATAGTTTATTTGCATTGTATTTTACAAAAGAGGAAAAAGCATTGTTTAAAAAATTTAATTGTTTTAAACTTATTATAGCTGGGATAGTACAGGCTGTGAATCCGGTATTGTATTACACGATAGAAGTAGTGAAATCAGTGAAGTATCACAAGATAATATTTTGGACGAAGTTATAAGAGGTACTAATTGGTAAGTGTTTATCATTACTTACTTTATTCATATTAATTTGTAAAGTTATTGATTAGCGAGATTTTAATATTTCTACTGTACAAAAACAAAACTCTATCACTAAAATTGATATTTAAAATATCGTATCAAATTGATATTTAAAATATGTATTTTTTTTTTTTTTTTTACATGGGATCGATTGGTTGGATTAAATTTTAGCAAAGCCATTTTTAATTTACTAACTAATATTTGAAAAGCTCTTAATAAATAAGCTTTATCTCGTATTTCAATGTGATATGTAAGAAAGCACATTTTTTTTTTTAATCTTTAAATAAATGTATGAACAAAGAAAGAGAGAGAGAGAGAGAGAGGGAGAGGGGAAATAAGCAATGATTAAAAAAGGAAGAATGTATTTCTTATATTTACTTAAATCAATTATTAAGATAGAAATTGATGAATGAGATTAAAATTAATGATAGGGTTAGGTGAGAAAATAGTTTGAAATGAAAATAAAGTAATTTGAGAAAGTTTTGTGTGCAAAATTTTTTTCAATTTTGCCAAAGAGTAATTGAAATGAATTTTTATCAATTTTTCTAATCAATTTTGCTTATTTTTCCTCTCTCTCTCTCTCTCTGGCTTTTTAAGTTAAATTCATTTCAAATATTTGTTTTAGTAGCAATGATTGATATTCATTGTATGAGGCGGGCGGGAGTATAAGAGAGTGAAAAGAAATAATTTTCTTTAAATTTTAAGTTATAAAAAAAAAAAAGAAAAAGGAAAAAATCATGTAATCGAATATCTTTTTTAAATATATTTTATTTATTTACTGTATTGCAACTTATTCATTTATTATATTGAATTGAGTTAATTCTAAAAGAATTAATTTCTCATATTTAATAATTATTGATATTCATATTTAAGAATTATTTAATATTCATCATAATATAATAATTTTAATTTTAATTTTTTTTCTTAAATTTCTAAATTTTAAATATTATATTTTTAACGAATAATTTTTAAGAATTGAACGGATATAAAGTGAAAAAAAAAAGGAAAAAAAGATATATCAAAGAGAAATCCATATGAATTACGATGATCAAAATTTGATTTATTCTCTTAAATTTTAACTCCCTCAATTTCTTGATCTAAATTTTCAATTCAGATGGAATCATAATGCCATCTATTTAGATTTCTATCCCTCAGCAACATTCAGGTCATTCAGGTAATTCAAGTTGATCACAAACATTCATCACTCTTTACTATTATTTATCAAGAATAGTTGACGATATTATA